>SSHR01001557.1:0-31754 GCA_006518225.1 Fusarium neocosmosporiellum | reverse complement strand
CCTCCAGCCTGTCCCGTGCCACCAAAACACCACCGATTCTCCCCCTCGATTTTCTCTTTGTTTCCCCAGATACCCTTGGCTTTGCCATTTTCGTGCGCATCGTCCTCGTCTCCGTCGTGCACTCACCAACAAGTCTAGTCCGTTCCAGACAGCCGACAAGCCTCCTCGTCAGCCAGAGACCCCATCGGTTGGTTTGTTTGACGTTGCAGAAATAATCCACGAGTCGCTCGTCCGCGCCCGTGCCGATACCTCGACCGAGACATTACTCGCCCATCGCCTTTCAGCTATCCTCCACCGGCAGCTACTGTCTTGTCCGCAAGTCTAGCTTTGCGCTGAACTAGAGACATTTGTTCTCAGCGTCAATTCAACTAAGCTCTGGTGCCGGATCGTCGCTTTTGCCTGCTACGGCCTCTGTTCGGAATCTCTGCATCAATTCTCCTCATTTATTGAGATCTACAGGCGCTGTTGCCTCTGCCTCGCTCACACACGCGCTTTGATTTGGACAAACGACGCCGAAAATGTCGGCTCATCGGCCAAACGCCTTCAATAGCCTGCGGATGGGAGGTTAGTTTCGCAATCATGCTTTATATCCTCTCCGTTCGACTTTGTCATGATGGGTTTGGCTTTGACACTGACACAATTGCAGAGGTGATCCGTGAAAAGGTTCAAGATGGAGTAACTGGCGAGACCCGAGACCTGCAGTATACCCAGTGCAAAATTGTCGGAAATGGTTCCTTCGGTGTGGTTTTCCAGACCAAGCTGTCCCCATCGGGAGAGGATGCTGCCATCAAGCGTGTTCTTCAGGATAAGAGGTTCAAGGTACATGAGGCCGGCATTTAACACCTTGAGCTGTTGGCTGACTTATTTCTCAGAACCGTGAGCTCCAGATTATGCGCATTGTCCGTCATCCCAACATCGTTCAGCTCAAAGCCTTCTACTACTCCAACGGTGAACGTGTACGCATGCCTGATTATCCCCCCTCTTCGCCCCCCCGTCTAATTCCCTCACAGAAAGACGAGGTCTACCTCAACCTGGTTCAAGAGTTCGTGCCCGAGACTGTCTACCGAGCCTCTCGATTTTTCAACAAGATGAAGACCACCATGCCTATCCTTGAGGTGAAGCTGTACATTTACCAGCTGTTCAGAGCTCTGGCGTACATCCACTCCCAGGGTATCTGCCACCGAGACATCAAGCCCCAGAACCTTCTCCTAGACCCTAACAGCGGAATCCTCAAGCTCTGCGATTTTGGAAGTGCAAAGATCCTAGTTGAGAATGAGCCAAATGTTTCATACATCTGCTCCCGATATTACCGCGCGCCCGAACTCATCTTCGGTGCAACTAACTATACCACAAAGATTGGTACGATTTTGAACAAATTTTGCCGGATGGTTCGATTCGCTGACCTGAGTTTATAGATGTGTGGTCGACAGGCTGCGTCATGGCCGAGCTTATGCTTGGTCAGCCTCTTTTCCCCGGCGAATCGGGCATCGACCAGCTTGTTGAAATCATCAAGGTTCTGGGCACACCTACTCGAGAACAGATTCGGACCATGAACCCCAACTACATGGAGCACAAGTTCCCCCAAATCAAGCCTCACCCCTTCAACAAGGTCTTCCGGAAGGCAGACGCTAATGCTATTGACCTCATCGCCCGCCTGCTGGAGTACACGCCAACTGAGCGACAATCGGCCATCGACGCCATGGTTCATCCCTTCTTCGACGAGCTTCGAGACCCCAACACCAAGCTGCCTGACTCACGACATGGTACTGGTCAGCTCCGCGAGCTCCCCGCCCTCTTCGACTTCACCCGCCACGGTAAGAGCAGACAAAGTGTCATGATGAAAAAATATATGAGCTGACCCATTCGTAGAACTCTCCATCGCGCCCAGCCTGAACCACAAGCTGGTCCCCTCACACATCCAACCCGTGTTGGCATCTCAAGGTCTCGACATCGACAACTTCGCGCCGTTGACGAAGCAGGAGATGATGGCCAAGCTCGACTGAGGTCGCTCCGCGCCGAGGTGAGGGGTAGTTGGCATATGCCGCACCCTTCTCAGGCTCTCCGCGGCTCTGGAAGAGACCTGCCTCGTCCACTCCCAGTACCGAGCTGAGCGAGAGTGGTTGGGAGCATGGCCCAGGCAAAGACCGGGTCAGGGGGCGAGCAGGCACTATATAGTCCCGAGGTTGACAGCGTCGGTCCTTGACACAAACAAGGTACGGCATGCTGGACGCCGAGGGCCAGACGAGAAGGCTTGTGTGTTCTGGGGAGCGTTGGAGTCTTTCCCGGCAGGGAGGGGATTGGGCGTTTTGTGTGCCCCCTTACGAACCCGCTTTCGGATTTGCCGTGAGGCTAGTCACCAAGAAGGAGGACCCCATTGATGATGCATATCGCAGGGAATCACGTTTTTAGACCACGTTTCGATGCATGACAGATGATGGCTGGTGCTCCTTTTTCATTGTACGCGTCTCACGGGATGAACCCAATGCTGCGGCTATGGTTGGCTTTGGGAATGGCGGGGATAACATTTGTTGAATTCTTTTTTCTGGTACCGCGTTCTAGCACTGCCATGCATGGTTGTTTTGGAGGGTCCTTTTTTCCCCCGAGGCTCGCTGGAGGCGCTGGAATGAAGTTAAAAGGCTCGGCCTGGTTTGGCCGGCGGAGGACAAGGCCCGGCACACGAAGATGTTCCAGATGCCGCGACGAAGTTATCAATTGAAGTGAAGCTGGCCGTTGACGGTCTTGTGGCATTCTACTTTCGCTTTCTCGAAGACGTGGGCTTTCTGTTGTGGCATGTTGTTTGCTTGGTTGTCATGGGTGGTCCAAGACGATACAAAAGAAGACGGAACTGGCAGTTGTGCTGTGATCAAAAGGAACATTGAAGCGCAATAGGAGGCCTGAGAGCATCGAAATGTGGCATGGGCACAAAAGAAGTAGCTGGAGCTTATCAATCTAGACCTAAATGCGCAAGTTGATTAACTACTCTGTTGGTTGTGGGGAGTTGAATCTGGTCGAGTCTTGGTGAATGGTTGTTTGTCAATTAGACAATAAGAAAGGACGATAGCTCTGAGCTGTCTACCTATTTGCTTTACATAGTAGACACTCGGGTGGAATGAATGCCTCAGGCATCAATAAAAAAAATGCAGGTGCTAGCCTCGCGGCACCTGGAACGCGCCCCAATTCCACTAGCTCAACCATGCAATCGCTGCAGGCACCTTTACCTTTTCCCGAGCTTTTAGCAGTGACGCAGCCTCGCCCTCGAAACCTTTAACTTTCATCCACCACGATTCGTCCCAACAAGTCATTGACAACACCGAGCTCCTGCATCACCCACATTGGAGAGCGCATCATGGCCGACTACGATAGGAGACCTCCTGGCGGATACAACAACCGCAAAAGAAGATACCGAGGTGAGCTGAGCCAAGCTTCAATTCCAGTTGGATCTTTGTCGCGTCTTGTTGATGGGCCAAAGCTAACATGGGACTCTTCTGCTAGACGATGACGACCACTACGATCGCCGCCAGCAGCGCAGGCGTATAGACTCGGCACCTTTGCCTGTGCGCGTTCGCAGACAGCTTCTGGGCATCGCAGACTCCCCCCTGCGCCGATGGGCAGAAGAGGTGCAATCCATCGCTCACATGGTGGCCGACAATCACGACGATGAAAACCTTCGCAACATGTTTCTCGATCTGGTGGTTCAGCTTCTACTTGAGCAGCCCCTCAAGACCCCCTTCGTCGCCGCCGTCGTCCTCATAATCAATACCCTGAAGCCCGAGTTTGTGGACGACGTTCTTGCTCGTCTAGCGCAAGCGACTCAGGACAAGATCGCGCAGGGCGCGTGGCGGGATGTGAAGCTCCTTCTCAAGTTTTTGGCCTGCCTACAATCTTTGCTGGAAGGCGACGGCGTTTTCCCGCTTTTGGAGGAGCTCTTCAGCCGAGCTGCCGATCTCCAGACGGCCAGCTCAGATGACGTGAGTCGTGTGGAAGTCGACACTGGATCGCCTTTGCTGACCTGACCTGACCAGACCATTGGAACCGAGATTGTTAAGATCATCCTTCTCACCATTCCTTACATCATGGTGTCGGCCCCCGGCCGGTTTCAATCTAAGGCTGCAGAACTGATGGAGAAGACCGACATTATTGCTTCCGAGCCCCATGCGCTTCAAGCTCTCGTTGATCCCTACCATGCCCAAGGCAAAGAGGCGAGCCCCGGGGCGTCGTTGAGCGTGTGCATGTTGCTCCAGAAGCAGCTGCAGGCCGAAGCGGGCAAGAACTGGGAGCTGGCATGTCTGCCACGACCGTGGCAGATGCCCCTGGAGGATATCGAAGCCCAGGATAAGCTGGCGAACGCGCCCAAGCACGCCCTCCCCGCCATTTCTATCCCCGAAACTGTCATCGCGGGACCTCGGCCGCTGTTCCCCGAAATCTACTTTTCTGTCTACTCCGACCAGGACGTGCCATCCGTCCCTGCCGTTACCGACATTGCGGCATCCCTGATCAGGGACGGTCTCCTCGATACTATCAACATTCTCGACTTCAACCGAAATGTGACAGCCCGCTACCTGATGGATCTGGACTGCTACTTTGCTGAAGGCACCTTTGTCAAGCGCGCGACGCCGTTCGATGAGTTGAGGAACATTGCCCCAGGCAAATCTACATGGAAGCCTGAAGATGTCGCCGTGGACACAGTCTTTTCCCAGCTGTTCCAGTTGCCAACACCAGAACGAAAGCTCGTCTACTACCACTCGGTCCTTACCGAGGCCTGTAAACTGGCCCCAGCAGCCATTGCGCCCAGCTTGGGTAGAGCCATAAGATATCTCTACCGGAATAGCCCGCGCATGGATCTGGAGTTGAGCTACCGGTTCCTGGATTGGTTCTCTCACCATCTCAGCAATTTTGGTTTCACCTGGAAGTGGGCAGAGTGGGCTGAGGATACGGATCTGCCCGACTTTCACCCCAGCAAGTGGTTCCTCAAGGGAGCCCTGGATAAGGAGGTAAGACTAAGCTTCGCCCAGCGAATCCAGAAGACCCTGCCAGAACCCTACCTGCCCCTTGTTGGGCCTGAGAAAGAGAAGGATGTCCCAGATTTCAAATTCAGTAACCCAGGTTAGTCTTCTGCCGTGATCTGTCCCATAGCTGCTCGAGCAGTTGTCACTAACAGTTACCAGAAACCCCATTCGCAAAAGAGGGCCAGGAGATTGGTGCGCTCCTCCGGCGCAAGGCCCCCGACGAGGACTTCCAGCCCATCATCGATAGCATCCAGTCACAGGCCACAGAGCGGGCGCTGGATCCCTTGGTCGCAAGCGTGGATGTGTTTGTCACGGCCGTCTGTTGGGTTGGCTCCAAGTCGCTGAGCCACGTCCTCGCCTGCATTGACAGGACGAAGGGTCGACTTCTGGAGGCCGGTAACGCCTCCGAGGCGGCGCGGGCCCAGATCATCTCGGCGGTCATGGCTTACTGGCACGCTCACCCAGGCATTGCTCTCTCTATCATCGAGAAGCTTCTCAACTACTCCATCCTTACCCCCTTTACCGTTGTCGACTGGGCTCTTGTTGCCAGTACACCATCCAACGGCACAAACGGTGGCGACGCCCTCGTCCAGCCTCACATCTTTGAGCTCGTCTCCAACACCATCTCCAAGGTCACAAGCCGCGCCCGGCAGATTCTCGTCTCTCCTGAAACCGACGAGGAGACGCGGTCCAGGGAGGTCAAGACGACGCAGGATCTTTTCCGCGCTATGAACGACGCGCTTGTCAGCTGGGCAGGTGGTAGCAAGGACGAGCTGATGGAGGAGGGCGACGGGTCAAGTGATCGCGAGGCCATGATCCGTCGGTGGGGACAGCGGTGGCTGCGTGTGTTTAAGCGGATGTGTGCTATCGAGGAGGCGTTTGCTCTGGAGGCTGGTAAGGCTGCCGCCAGCAAGAAGGACAAGATGGTGACGAATGAGGCGGAGAACTAGAGGGTTCAACTCCGGGGATTCGGAGCCAGGCCTTAGTGAGGGGTTCCGTGTACAAGTAGAAGAGGATGAAAACAGAAGATTTCTATATCTAACCGGAGGGCTATCTGGGTAGGGAACTGCGTTTCTAACGCTGAGATGCTAATTAAAGATTTGAGTTTATTTCTAAATGCAACGTGAATAATCGATGCGCAGTGAGGCGATGCCCAAGATTAGGCCTCGTTCATCTATACAGATTCAGTTGAACAAGGGCTCGTTTACGGCCCTGACATTGGGGTTATCCCTGGGCTTTCCTTTCACTACTGCATACGTGGTCATGAAATACGCAAGATAAAGCAGTTGTAGTACTTGCACTATTTCGGGTTGGCCGTGCAATTCAGGGGTTACAAGCAAAGCACCATCAGTGCGAGTTGACATGTCCCAATCTTGGCTGGCATTCCTACGTAGCCCGTAGCAATAGTACTTAGATGTCGTCCATACGCATCGCGGCATCCAAGCGAAGGGTTGAAGAGCACTCAGAAGACGACTCGGTCCATGTGCCGCCAACGCCATGTATCTATCTATATGTTGCGAAAACCAATCCTCCACCCCTGCAGACGCCAAAACAAAATCCAGGGTATCATTCCATCCTTCCCGCCGCATGAAGAAACCAAACACAAAGCAAAGATATCGTGACAGCCAGGGTAGATTTGCCAGAGGGAGAGGCCACGAGGGTTCATCAGACAAGGAGGTTGCGCTTGATGCGCTGCGGGAGAGCGACTCCGTCGACAGCGAGTTGCTGAGAAGCCTGAGACTTCTCACCCAATTTCTTGAGTTTCTCCATAAGATGACTATTATTGCAATGTTAGCCTTGCGATCTTGTCTGAGACGGGATGGGGACGTCTCCGGAACCGGCCGACAAGGGACTTGAAGTTGCCAGTTGTCGGGACGGTAGGCTCTGGTGGGTTATTGGGGGAGGACGATGGCGGCTGAGGTTGATAGTGGGTAATAATAGCTGAAGTGGTGGTGGTAGTGAATGTAGAGGAGGTAGTGGCTGTGGTAGTGGTAGTGGTAGTGGTGGTGGTGGCAGTAGGAGTGTTCATAGCTGGTGACGGGGGAGGGAACTCAACGAGTATAAGAAAAGGGGGAAAGTAAGCATACTTGACGGGTAGATGACCTCGAGTGCCCTCTGTCGTGGCCAGGCTGACACGATCCATTTGGCTCTCGTGCTCTTGGAAGTGTCTCTGTATTCGTTGTTGACATTCTTCCACGTCGCCGCCACGGACGACGTAGCCGCAGTCCTCTTCCTCGCAGACCCATGTCTCGTTGGGGCCGTGCGGGACGGTTGAAGGAATCTTGTCGGCTCGGATGACGATCTTGATGGGCTCCTGCGAAGCGTCGCGAGGTGCTTCGTCTTCAGATGAGCTGGCCTGGGCATCGACTTCCATACCCTCATCTCCATCTGAGAAGTAATGGGACCTCTTTGGCCGCGACTCATCGTCCTCCGACTCGCTGTCTACATCAGAGTGAAGTCGCTTCTTGGATCCGGTCGTCAGACGAAGACTGGACTTCTTGCCAGAAGGGCGGCCTGGTCTCCTGAGGCTCTTTCCTGCCGGGGAGGACCGCGGAGTGCTGGAAAGATCGTCTTCTAGACCTGGAGTGACTACTCCTTGTGCTTCAGGGAGGGGCTGCGTAGCCTTGCTAGGACGAGGACGACTACCTCGAGGGACAAGGCGGTAGGGTAAATCGGAGGGCTTCAAAGCGACGGGCACAAATGGCCGTTCAGCCACAGCCTGTAGCCAAGAATAGAATTCGTGACCACTATACTTATCCTCGTCCAGGACCTGAAGGAGTGCTTGGGCATTGTAATGCAGGAGCTCTTCAACCGGAATCCTGTGACATCCGCTTTCTCCGTTTTTGAAGGTCGGAAACTTGTACGAGAAGAACAGCTTGTTGAGAGTGGATAGCATTATCATGCCCTTCTTGTTCTTGCCGATCTGCTCGTACACCCACTCGACGCCATTCACAACACTCTGGAACGGCGTCATCTCGTCGTTGCTGGCTGGACCTCCCACTTCACTGCTCGCTGGGGCCACTGAAGGTGTGCGTGTCACCGATTGCACACTGGGGGGATGTCTAATGGCAGGGGCACTTCTTTGTGACTGGGATGGAGCTGGCAAGTCTACCACGCTGCTGGCCTCTCGCTGGGTAACTGAGCGTGACCGGGTAGATCGCTGTCTCGGTGGACTATCTTGAACATCCATAAGCTCAGGCGTGGCATTGCTTCGAGCGACCGAGGGAGCTGAGGAGCCTGACCGAGTCCTCGAAGGCAATACTGATGGGGCAACCAATGCTGCGGCCGGCTTGGCCTCGACAGAAGGTGATCGTGGAACCGGGGGCGGGTTTTTTAGGCGCTCTTCTGCCTTTTCCACGAGTTCCTAGAGGAGTTAGCCAAAGACACAGACTTGTCATGGTTCATAGCTGTCTTACTGGGTGCTTGGCAACCAACCACTGGTAGAATGGATTGCTTCCCCATTCAAACACATCGGGTTCCTCCTGCATGCACTGCGCAATCAAGAATGATGCGTGTTCGTCACAACGCTCAATGACGTCTTCGAGGGTCGAGCCGTCGCCGATTAGGGTAGCGTACTAGAAAAGGTCAGCGGAGGCGCACAAGAACCTTGCGAGAACGCCGAACCTCATGGAAGACAGAGTGAAGCTCCTTCAACTGATCTTTCTTCCCCTTCTTTGCCTTTTTTGGTTTCTTGTCCTTGTAGATGTCCATGATCCGGTAGTAAAGCGAGGCGGCCTCGCACATCTTGTTGTAGATGGGGAGGTATGCTGGCGAGGGGTTGATCTCGTACCAAGCACATCTGCCCTCAACCCAGATGACAGGATTGCCCTCTCCAGCCTCTCCGATCGAGTATCTGTTGCATTTTGGAACCTGAATCGGCATCGAGTGTCGGACCCTCATTATAACTAAGGTAATAGGTCAGCATACGATGCGACAACATGGGACGGGGCGAGACCAACGGTGCGTTTTCTGCTCAGGTTCGTCGATGATCAGAGTCCCGCGGATGGTATAAGGGCCTCGGGTGCCGACGTGAAGCGCATTTTCAAGTGTGTGGCCATCTTTATTGAGTACCGCAGCATCTTGAAGTTCAAAGACGGGCTCTGGACCGTGTATCTTGTCCACGGGGGCGGTCCTGAGGACTGATGTCTCCTGACGCCAGAGGATGCGGTCCTCGTCGACCGTCTCAACACTGGACGTAGATGCCCGTCGAGGGCGTCCAACCATGATGACGATTGCTCTAAAGCTGTGAGAGGACCATCGACACAGGAACACTCGATTTGGTGTTGATCGTTGTGCGGTACGGGATGGAGGGATGGAAAGTGGGTGATGGATATCGGATTCGACTTCGGCGTGTGTGCGAGAGGAAGAAGAGGGGTTCGGCGAAACGATTGCGGGGTAGAGTTCGAAAAGGGTGAATATCTAGAGCTCGGTTGACGTAATGGTGGCCGTAAACATGCAAACGCTGCAAGACAATGAAAGAAGTAAAATGCGGGCTTGAAAACAGAGCTCAATCGGGAGGTATAGAAACAGAAGCGACAATAGAACAGACGCAAACGCGGTCGCGATGGTTGTCAGTGCAGACACACGGCAGTGGCGGGGCAATGGCCACTAAACGCCCTCCAAACTTGCAGGGATTTCTCACTGTTCAGGGTTTATTTCCCCACCGAGACGCGCCCTTTAAGTGCCTGCGCGCCAATTAAAACTTCCTGATAGAGCGCCAGGGGATAAGCTTCCAGTGGGGGATACTGCCGATAAGAGCGATGGCCCGCCATTTTTTTTTTCCTCTTGTGGCTGGCCCAGTTGCTCAAACCTTTGGCGCAAGGTGGACGGACTTGGCCCAATTCTTTCCCTCCACCAAGACTTCTCTCTCTCTTCTCTCCCTCTTCGTCTTCAACTTCTTCATACTCTTGTCAGTGCTCGTATGCGAAGTCCCGCAAAAGCGTTCAAGATGGCTACGGACATTGTCCGGGAAGGCGTTCTCGGTATGTGCCCATAGTGCTCTCTTCTCATGTCATGTCAGACAAGACTTGATGCGCGCTCTGCTCCTCAACGACTTTGCTCAAGCATTAACCATGATCGCTTCTATACAGCCATCAACAAGCCTTGCGGAATTAGCTCGGCGCAAGTTATCCGCGAGTGCCAAAAGGTCTTCAATCCCTCCAAGTTCTTCAAGCCAATGATCGACGCCGAGATCGCCAAGCGCATGAACGAGTCCGGCCAGCAGTTCGCCCGTCGCAAGCAAATCAAGAAAGCTTCACAGGTCAAGATGGGCCATGGAGGAACCCTCGATCCCCTCGCCACCGGCGTCCTCATTCTGGGCATTGGATCTGGCACCAAGGTTCTGTCCCAGTTCCTCGAATGCACCAAGACATACGAGACCGTCATCCTCTTCGGCGCAAGCACCGACACCTACGATCGAGTTGGTCGCATCCTCACCAAGCGGCCCTATGACCACATCACCCGCGAAAAGGTTGAGAAGGAGCTTGCGAGCATGAAGGGTCCCCTCACCCAGATCCCACCTCTGTACTCTGCTCTCAAGATGAACGGCAAGCCCCTGTACGAGTACGCACGAGAAGGCAAGCCTATCCCCCGAGAAATTGAAGGCAGAGAGGTCGAGATCAAGGACATTGAGCTTCTCGAATGGTACGAACCTGGCAAGCACAGCCACCGATGGCCAGCCAAGGAGGCCGAAGCTGCAGAGCGGAACCTGGCTGAACAGGTCTGGAGGGTCAAGAAACAGCAGGAGACCAACAAGAAGTTGAGCCCCGAGGAGAAGGAAGAAGACGACCAGGCGATAGCGGCGCATGAGTCGTTCAAGCGCAAGTTTGAGCAGCGCCAGGACGAGCTTATTAAGGACGCCCCGGCAAAGCGAGCGCGACACTCCAAGAACCCCCCAATGATGTCGGGCGCTCTGGGACAACTACCACAGCCCATCTACAGTGACAAGGGCACTCATCTGGTTCCTGATGCGCCTGATGAGAACACTCCCCCTCCCTGGAGCGACGAGGGCCCTCCTGCCGCCAAGGTGCGGTTGACAGTGACTTCGGGCTTCTACATTCGAAGCTTCTGCCACGATCTGGGCGCCAAGTTGGACTCAGCTGCTCTCATGGCGGAACTGTGCCGGTCTCGGCAGAGCGACTTTTCCATCGATGGTACAAACTGTCTCGAGTTCGACGACCTTTCCAAGGGCGAGGAGGTGTGGGCTCCTCAAGTCGCCAGCATGCTGGAGCAGTGGAGCAACGAGAACAAGGATAAGGCACCTGGCCTGTCTCCCGCTACCTCACAGAGACCTCAGAAGAGGAAGCATGAGCATAAGAGCTCCAGCCCCGGCCCTGACTCTCCCAAGCACAAGCATCAGAAGCACCGAGACCACAAGGACAAGGCAGAGAAGCGACGGCACTCCAAGTCCCCAGAAGCTTCCCGGTCATCTCCCAAGGCCGAAGCCGCCGAGTCCAAGGATGATGTCAAGCAGGCCAAGGAGCCCGAGCCCAACAAGAAGGAACCCGAGCCTGCAAAGGAAGAAGCCAAGCCTAACAACGCTACCAGATCTGACGATGAAAAGTCTTGGAATGGTATCGAAGATTGAGCGGTGGCAACTGTCGTTGAACAACGATGAAACGGCGGCTTTACGAGGAAGGGCAGGACTGGACTCTGTCCACCACGTACGAGTATATTTGTGATGATTTACCTATATATATATCAGGGTTGAAACGATGGCCATCACAGGGGATGGCTAACCATGTCAAGTCACGGCTAGGGGCACCCATACCTTGGCGAAGGGGGTGCATGCCAACTTGCATCCATATAGGGCGAGCGATGGATAGACCTAGAAGGTTACGAAGCGGGCATGTATTGTGTTTTTTTTTTTTTTTTTTGGCGTTGTAGGTTTTCAGGCCCAAAAAAGGTCATGATAATTACTTGAAATTTTCCATCCTGAATCCGTGATGATGAGGTGTGCTTGGTGAACCTGTCCAATATCCCCCATTCCACGCTTCAAGGATATGAGAGTACACATTTACATTACTATCGATTCAGTTCAAATGTGATCTTTATGTACATTGATCTCGATATCGCTCATATGCAAACCCTATGATGAGCAGGCAATATCCGCCCTGATGCCATCCAATTCATATGCTCATCACCAACTTTTAGTACGCACTTGTATGTATATATATCACTCAACTACTGCCCGCTCCTCTCTCCTACCAATCCTCCCAGCTCCTCCCTTGCGCCGTGAATGTCCTCCACCCGGATACCGCTCCGGTCACACATGCCGCGGAAGATACCACCCTTCTTCCATAGAGCCAGCGGCGTGTCCAGCTCAGCGATCCGGCCGGCGTCCATGACGCAGATGCGGTCGTAGCCGATGATGGTGCGCAGGCGATGGGCGATGCACAGTAGTGTCTTGCCATGGAATCCTGTCGCCATGGTGGCTTGGATCTTGTCGTCCGTCTCCATGTCGACGGAGGATGTTGCTTCGTCGCATACGATGATCTGAGCACCACGGACGAGAGCACGGGCGAGAGCCATGAGCTGGCGCTGTCCGAGCGAGAAGTTGAGGCCGTCTTCTTCGACTGTCGTGTCGAGGTGGATGCGCGAGGGATCGTGGTTGCGTCGAGCTTCCTCGGGGCATGCAGCGTCGGCGGAGACGAGATCGGCTTGGCGAAGAGCGGACCAGAGTTCGAGGTCGGTGTGTTCATGGAAGGGGTCGAGGTTGCTACGGACTGTTCCACGGAAGAGAGTCGGATCCTGCGGAATGATGGCGAGACGAGAGCGCAGGTCGTGGAGACCGATTGTGGAGATGTCGAGGCCGTCAATGGTGATCTTTCCACCCGAGATCTCGACGAGCCGGAAGAGAGTGCTCATGATGGAGCTCTTGCCGGCACCGGTACGGCCGACGATGCCGATACGCTCGCCGCCCTGGACGTGCATGGACAGTCCCGAGAGTACGAGCGGGAGACCCGCGCGGTATCGCATCTCGACGTTGTCAAAGATGATCTCACCCTTTTCGGGCCACGACTTGCGGACTTCGACCGTGTGGAGAGGAGCCTCCTCCTCGAGCTCGGTGCCGTAGTAGTAGAGACGCTCCACGGCGTTCATGGCGTTCTCGACTTCGGCGAGCTGACGGACAGAGAACTGCATCATGCCGACGATGGACAGGATGTAACTGAGGACAAGGCCACCGGTCGAAGGGTTGATGGAGAATCGCGATGTGACGACGAGGATGGCAGTGACAAAGACCAGGAGCGTTCCGATGAGATCGATTCGAATCGAGAGCCAGCGCTGGTTGGCAAAGGTGATGTAGTAGGCGCCATTCATGTCGTCGATGGACTGCCTCAACTCTCGGATGAAGCGATCCTGAAGCCCGTAGGCCCTGATGGAAGCAACGCCGCTGAGGCCCTCGCCAAATTTGGCAAAGACGTGGGATCTCAGGACAGACTCGTATCGCTTCACCTCACGGGCCGAGGCGCGGTAGTAGACGGCAGCCAGGACGAAGAGGGTGTAGAGCGGCACGAGGGCGATGACAAAGTAGTAGTAGAAGGCGATGATGAGGATGAAGACAGACGTAATCATGCCCATGGTGAGGAAGAACATGCGGATAGCGTCTGTAAGGTTGTTGTCCATGACATCGACGTCGCGCGAGAAGCGGTTGGTGATGCGGCCGAGAGGCGTCGTGTCGAAGAACGACATGGGAGCACGCAGAACCCGCGTCACGGCGATCCTGAGCATCACCTTGCTGGACTTTGTGCCCAGGACGGACAGCACGACGGAGAAGGCGAACATGAGGAGGGCCTGCGCGACACCAAGGGCGGCGTAGATGGCGATGTACACTCCAGTCGAGAGATCGTATTTATCAGAGGTCCAGTATGACAGCCACAGACTGGTCATGATGTTGGCGCCCTGGGAGAGGATGAGCAGGAAGACGACAAGGGGAGCGTTGAAAAAGGTGCCCGAAGCCTTGACGTAGGCACCGTAGACGGACCAAGGCACGCTCGAGGTGGCCTTTTCCTCCTGCGTCATGAGAGCGCCGCCCTTCTTCTTCTTGTTCTTCTTCTCGTCCTCGGTAGGCTGCTCCTGATCGGGCTTCTTGGCCTCCTCGCGCTTCTCCTCGATGGCGGTCGTCTCCATGAGGGCCTGGAATCCGCGATGCTCCTTCATGAGCTTGTCGAATGTGTCGACGGCCTGGATCTTGCCATTTTCCATCCAGATGATGCGGTCACAGCGGCTGAGCACCCAGAGCTGGTGAGTGGCGAGGATACGGCACTTGTCCTTGAGCAGACCGAGGATGGCGTTGTCAAAGATGTGGCGGCCGACATGGGCGTCGACGGCGCTCAGAGGGTCGTCCATGAGTACAATGTCGGCGTCAAAGTAGATGGCTCGGGCGATATTGAGGCGCTGCTTCTGGCCTCCAGAAATGGTGATACCACGCTCGCCAATCTCGGTCTGATCGCCATTAGGAAGCATGTCTAGATCGGCCTGGAGGGCACAGCTATCATTGATTGTCAGTATAGGGCCATACTAGGGTAGGGGAGGCGATTAGTGAAGACTTACGCTCGAACAACCTCGTTATACCAATCCTTGTTCATGGGCTTTCCAAACACAATGTTGTTCTGCAGAGTCGTGTTCTGGATCCAAGCGTACTGAGGGCAAAAGGCTCTCGAGGCGCCAAAGGTCACATTACCCTCCGTCTTTCGCATATCTCCAGCAAGGGCAGAGAGCAGCGAACTTTTGCCGCTGCCGACCGATCCAATGACGGCAATAAGCTCGTTTCGCTTCACCTCAAAGTTGAGGTCGTGCAGCTTGAAGGGCTCTCGCTCCTCCACCAGTGTGCTTGCTGTGTCGTCGCCTGAAGAGTCTACCTGAGGAGTCTTGCTGTGGGCGCCCTTCTTGTCTTTCTTGCCCTCCTCTGATTCATTCGAGTGAGTCTTTTCCCAGGTGAATGATGCGCCTTCCAATCGAATCGCGTCGTCGCCAGTCGTGTCGACCGTCATGTCCTCGAGCATCTCTTCTTGAAGCAAAAACTCCTGGATACGTTGCACGGATCCCCAAGCATCGACGACCTGGCCAAGGACGAGTGGCAGCAAGTTGAGAGGGATTCGCAGAGAGTTGAACAAGGCCAAACTGCTGAAAACCTCGGCAGGTGAAAGTCCATGATGTGTGAGAGAGTACGTGATGAAGGAGAGCATGGAGGCGAAGATGGGCAGAGACATGCTCACGGCGTTGAGAGCGTTTCGAATCGCAAGAAGGATCTGAATCGCGTAGATCTCCTTGTTCCTGAACTCGCCAAGACGCTCGAGAAAGGCCTTTTCCCAACCAAAGTACTTGACGAAGCGGACTGACTGCAGGATCTCCTGGGTGAGCGACACACGCTGATCCGTGATCTTGTTAATGGCCCGTCGACGGTGGAAGAGACTTCGGATAGCCTTCGTCAGGAAGGGCATGCCAATGACGAGTAGACCGTAACCGGCCAGGGCGCTGTAGGTGATGTTGACAAGGAGAAGAGCCAGGGTGACGAGACACAGGACCGGCGACGTCCATGTCATGTGGAACAGAGCAGAGGCCTGGTCGATTCGGTAGGTATCGACACTCTGCAAGGCGGTGATGCGACCATTGCCCCAGCCAGTGCCATCAGAAGCATCTGGCTTTCCTTTCTTGGCCTTCTTTGGCTTCTTCTCATCCTGTCCCTTCTCCTCATTCTTTGCCCCTGGGGCGTCACCCTGAAGAGCACCGCCAGCCTTGGCCCGCCCAGAAATGACCATCGACTTCTCGTAGATGAGCCCGATCAAGACACCTCGCGCCTGGCCGCCGACCGTCATACCCCTGTAGATGTAGTGGTTGGTCCCTAGACTCTGAGTAACTTGCATCAGAGTGATGCCAATAGCCAAGCCGACACCCTTGCCAATATGAGGCGGAGGCCCGCCGGTCTTGTTTGCCTCATATGCATCGGCTGCGAACTGAATGAGATATCGAAGCGTAAAGGGACTGATAACCTGGATGATGCTGGTACAGAGCGCACAGATGCCGCCGATCCAAAACTCAATCTTGAACGTCTCGTGCATGGCCCAGAACAGAGGGTTCTTGTCACCCCTCTCAACCCTCTTCTGGAACGACTCCTTCATCTTCAGCGTCAGAGGCTCAACGGCCCGGTCTGGATTGACCGTCCAAATGTCATTTTCCTCGAGGGGACGTCGATATCCCGCCTATGTCAAGTCAGCTTTTCAGATCGTATCAGACGGGCCGCCCCGAACTCTGTATTTAGCGGCTGATCACGATGCAACATGGCCAAAGCAAAAAACTCACCGTCATCAAAGGTGCCATCCATTGAAAGGTCAACATGCTGAAAAAGCCGGCCTGGTATTCCCTGCTGGTCATTCGCTCCGGAGGGACGGGAGGTAATGAGCCCCATCGAAGGGGATTCAAGTTCTTGTGCCATGGCTTCTTCTCGGGGGGTCCGGGTTGTGTTGTTGCGCGTGTAGCTGTTGTTGCTGCAGAAGCAGCGGTTCTAACCTCCCGAAGTTCAGGGCCCCTTGATTCATCCTTGGCCGACTCATCGATTCGCTTTTCTTCATCAAGATCCTTCTCTTCATTCTTGCCAATGCGATCCTCATCAGAGTCGCCGGTCGGGTCAAGTTTCGTGGGTTGAAGAGCGGCAGCTTCAGCATCAGGTGCTTTGAGCTCCTTGTCCAGGGGGTCTGCCATGTCCACGCAATACGAGACTGATGACGACTATGCGTGAACAGATCAAAGGTGAACTTGTTACTCCCCAAGCACGACACTGCCCGCAGAGCAGCTCTTCTAATCGAGAAGAGTTACTTATATCCCGTCACTTAGACACTTGAAGGAATTGGCCATGAGCGATAGATGTGGGTCGATTCAGGAAGAAGTTATTATCCAAGTCGCAGACTTAGTCGTCATATGGTATTAGCGACAGACAAGGGGTATGAGGACAAGAGAGTGTTCCAACTGGCTCTGTGGGTATGCCAAGGAATATGTGGGAGAGAGAAAGTTGAGGACAGGAAGAAGGATATGGAGGAACAAGAGAAGTCAACGACAAGGGGACTGATTAGAAGAAGTATAGTCAAAATGTCAGTCGTCAAAAGGGGGGGCGTGTGTGGGTGTGGGTAGAAACGAGGCGGATTGTTGCATCCGCTGGTCAAAGTGCGATGGAAGCGAATTCCGAGATAGATTACAAAGCAGACTGCAACCTGAGAGACGAGAGCGGGCCCAACAAAGTCGGGATACGGCAATTGGCGAAGAGGCCTGATTCCGACGCCATTGGACGCGGAGATAAAAGTCCAAAGGGCCGGGGTTGGGAGAGTCGGGATGTGGAGGAGGTCGATGACGGATGGATAAGTTGAAGGTGGGATAGCGACTGGGATGATGAGTTCTGGGCACTGGAACTCCAGAAACTATTCCAGAGAGAACAACAGATCGGAGAAGAAAACAAAGAAGGAAGAAGAGAGAGGAGACGAGCAAAGGTCATCAGGGCCTCATGCCAGATCAAACAACCACCAGCACCACCATCTCGGCCTTCGGACGACATCCTTGCCCCAAACTGTTATCCGCGTACAGCACAGCACAGCTTGCAAAAGGACAAGCAAATTTGCGGTTTGCGAAACCGAAAAAACTGGACTTGCTGGCTCCCTATTAGCCAGAACCGGTCGAGGGCTGTGTGGAGCTCCTGCGAAGCTACCAGGGCCGGGACATCCTGGTTGCCCGTGTTAGCAGGCACATGGGAGGCAATGAGGGTGTCATGCTTGGTCATGTTAAAGGCTGCGGTTGTATCGCAGAAGCAGGCAGGACGAGAGCTGTTGCTGCCTCATGCGGGGGATCTGCTCTCGTCATCGAGGCTTTGGCCATTCAGGAAAGGTCGGCTCGTCGGGGGGTGTGAATCGTCTCATCGCTTCCAATCCGCTTGGTAGGCAGACTTCGAACAGGGCTGAGAGCGGCGGGCCTGGTTCGAACTGAATGGTACCGAGGCCATGGCTTGCTTCTGGACCCAGACAAGACATCTGCATTACCAACCTAGTCTCGGCGGCGCCAGCTGAGATCGAGTGGTGATTCAACATATTGCACGGCGTAGGCAACTCCTCACCGCGTCAACTGGCATCAATGCGAGTCCGGTGACTTCAACACGAGGTAACTCTCAGTAAACTCCATGACGAAAAGCCTCCGACACCCAACCATAAGCTCCGGCCCGCACGCGAGGGGGAGCCTAGGCTAGGATCTTGGCGATTAATGGGAGAAAGAAACGGGTTTGGCGCGTCTGCGTCTGATGCCTCGGCTCCGAATCGGCAGGATGAGAAATCCAATCGACGGAGTTAGTCGGCAGGAATTAAGCACCGATCGCCGGTTTCACGTGATACACACGACCTCCACATCCCGGCCCCACATTTTCCCGCCGCACCGATGGTCCGCAAAGAACTTCTCAAACTGCAAGGCTGAAGCAAGGCCCGTCATCAAATCCGCAGAATCGATCGGTGCGGCGCGCGCATCAAAAGCTGACGACGACCCCGCCGCTACCTGGCTCGATAAGCAAGCAGTCGTCCGACACGGAGTCCGAGCTGCATCGCATTCGTACTGCAAAGCTCAGCTAAGCAGCAACACATTGGTCGCAATGGCCCTCGATGAAGTCCCCCCGATTGCTATGCCAGGCAAAGTCCTAGGCCCGGTCACCAAGTTTGCGCCCGGCCCCGGCACCCACGTCTACGAAGGCAATGTTGTCTCATCTTTACTCGGCAAGGTCACCGTCACACAACCGGCCAAGGCAGCCGGTCCTGCCAAGCGACTGAACAAGATCACCGCCCCAACCACCGAAGAGCTTGCGACCGTCTCCGTGTCCCGCCACGGCCGTAAGCGCGAGGTCCTCCCCGATGTCGACAACATTGTCCTTGCCCGTGTTCTGCGACTCATGCCCAAGCAGGTCATTGTGGTTATCCAGCAGGTCGGCGACACGGTGCTCGAGACTGAGTGGCAGGGCGTTATCCGAGTGCAGGATGTGAGGGCAACGGAGAAGGACAAGGTCAAAATTTATGAATCTTTCAAGCCGGGCGATATTGTTCGAGCTCAAGTGGTAAGTTTCTTGTCGTCTTGAAGTTGACTTGTGGCTAATCGGTGTCAGATCTCCCTTGGTGACCAAGCAAACTACTATCTTTCGACAGCTTCCAACGAACTTGGTGTGGTTATGGCCATGAGCGAGGCGGGTAACGATATGGTTCCCTTGAGCTGGAAAGAGTACCAAGATCCTGACACGGGCATAACTGAACCCCGAAAGGTCGCAAAGCCCAGCTGAGCTTGCCGCCTTGTCACAGTGCCAGCCCTGAAGTCACTAAAATGCAACAAGCGCACACGAAGGGGCTTGTCTCAGAATAATTTGCTCGAGATGCTTCACAGCCTTTTTGCCCCTTGGACGTTAGGGGAAATTGGGAAGGGCTCGTTGACGCAAGAGAGGGCGGTGAAAAACTGCCTGATAGCGACCAAGTTCCATGGATTGACTCGCCCGTCATCCCGTGGCGTAAAGCTTTGGCAGATCAGCCAAGACCGGTCAGCGTTTACGATCTTGCCGATGCTCGGAGATTCTTCCCCTGAAACTGTCAGATCTGGGCTATATAGCCCTCGAGGAATCTGATATTGGATGCCCTACATGCCCAAGTAGAACCATTGGATGTCGGTCTCAACTGCAAGATGCGCCAATGTGCGTCAAAGCCAAGCAAAAGCCAATTAGAGATGGATAGAACAAAGAAGAACAAACGTTGAATTACCGCATGTGACCCATCAATTACCGGACTTGATCTAGATCCAACGTCCCATTCCTCGCGTGCTCGTAAAGTCTGGCGACTGAGGCGTGATTGGCCCTAGTGGCAGGTGATGATTTTCGTATCGGCCTACCGTTGGATTCCGGCTTCTAGTGAGCGATTCTAGGGCGGCGGCGCAATCCGGCTTGTGGCGGTTGAAACGGTGATTTTGAATGAATGAGAATCAATCGATCAATTGAATTGCCCATGACACTGTGTCTATCCACTTGAAATGCCCTGCCACTCAAGATTCCATCTCAAAGAAACGCCATTTGTTTCAATAGGCCATCCCCTGCCACGTCGGACCCTGATCAGCAACATGCTAAGCTGTGCTAGGCCGTTAGTGACAGGCACGCGCCACTGAAGCTGCAGCTCAGCCGCCCAGGCTATCGCGTGTCTGGGGGCGCCAAAGCCACTGAACACGCAGCAGGGGAACCCCCCAAAAATAGGGACAGGCTGTGGACGGGGCCACCGGGCACGGAACCTGTCTTGCCCGACTTATATTACTCCCTCGACATTTCCCGCCCTCACTGACGGGGAGTCTT
This sequence comes from Fusarium neocosmosporiellum, assembly GCA_006518225.1. Classification (NCBI taxonomy): domain Eukaryota; kingdom Fungi; phylum Ascomycota; class Sordariomycetes; order Hypocreales; family Nectriaceae; genus Fusarium; species Fusarium neocosmosporiellum. The sequence goes on along the minus strand of SSHR01001557.1, from coordinate 11,408 downwards.
TGCGATCAGCAATCTGTACCACGACACTACCTCTACGTGTTCACGATATTTATACTCCGATCTACAACTACTACAACCACTACAACGACATACACTATATTCTACATGCGCTTACCATGTCGTCAACAATGGTCATGACCATGGCGGCACCGCCCATCGCTTCCGACGACTCCCCGTGCTGCCCCGGCTGCGGCTACGCCCTCCCCCTCGATCACACCCAGGTCCAGCTCCTCGAGGCTCAGGCCCGCATCGTCGACCTCGAGAACCAGGTCCGCCTGCTCAACGAAAAGGCCTCGGCTGCCGTCGACCGGTGGGCAGACTACGAGGATGAGCTCACAAGACTCCGCGCCCAACTGGCCTCCTCCCCGACACAAAAACAACTTCCCGCGACGCCCACGAATACTCGTATGTCCTTCCTCCAGAGCGGCACAAGTCGCCTCTCTGCTCTACTCTCCCCGCGAAAATCACATCCCGACCTTGGCAGTATCGAGACAAATCCCTCTCGGCCGCCCAACCAGCGATCCGCCAGTAGCGGGTCGCACCACCAGCTGCAACCTCCACCATCCCCATCTGCTGAAGATCTGCTAGAGGCGCTGAGCCGAGAGCAGAACCTGCGCAAGGAGGCCGAGACCAAGGTCGCCGCCACGAGCCAGGAGGTGGAGGAGCTGAGCGCCGCCCTGTTCGAGCAGGCCAACGAGATGGTCGCCGAGGAGCGACGGGCGCGCGCGAAGCTGGAGCAGCGGGTGGACGAGCTGGAACGGCGGGACCAGGAGAAACGGAGGAGGCTGGACAAGTTAGAGGGGGCCATGAATAGGATCGAGAGGGTGAGGCTGCTGCTTGCCGAGGCTGAGCAGGATGTTGAGTCGAGCAAGAAGACGGTCAAGGAGATCGAGGACCTTGAGAGGCAGCAGGAGGAGGAGAACAGGAGAATTGCCCAGCGGAGGACAGCTGGCTCAGTACCCGAAAGCGTCAAAGAGAACGGGGACGCAGATTCCACCCACACACACGAAACACAACGATGATGCCCAGGGGAGTTAGGGCACTTTGACAGCTCAATACAGCTGTGAGGGCAATGCCCACGGAATCTTCTTACTATTATATCCTAAGATCAGGGACGGGACTCAGGGAAGAAGGTTGGCTGCTAAATCCAGGCTGGCTGGGCGGCGTAATGAGGAACGGATTATGGTTTTAAAGGCGGCTGCGAAACACGGGGTGGTTTACAATGAATTTTTCTAGATACGGCGTTGGTCAGGAGCTGGAAAAGAAATCGGATGGGGAACGGCATGTATGATTACCAACGAGGGAGGGCTGATAGTTGCTATGACTTACTCGAGCACCATATTAATACTTGACATTGTCTTGCTACCTTTGAAGCACGTTGATGATATCGTGATAATTGATAGCAAAAACATGGCAGTATTCTATCCTAGTACCCCTTGGACTTGCAACTCCTATACATACATACGTACCTACCTAGCTATAACCCACCTCATGTGGTATAACTCCCTGGGTGTGATTATAACTCACCTTCTGTAGTTATAACTCTTCTTTGCATATGTATAACTCGTATTATCTGGTAACAACTCATCTTTAGTTATAACCATATCATACGGTCACAGCCGCCCTTGTGTAGTTGTAACTCGCTACGATGTCAAATCCCTAGTGTACCGTCGCATGGCCATTCCAGAGCCATGATACTGGTCCACTTGTCACACAGCCGTATAGGCTATTAAAAACCTGAACATGAACCATCATGACAGCGTGGATCGTTGTGAATACCTCGTGTTGAACAGATGCTATGTACTAACAAGAACCAGAAAGCTTCTGGGAAGAGACCAAACCTTTCGGTGAGCTCGGATAAATCCAAACTCCTCGGCATTTCTGCGCTGTCCTCAACATTGGCCGTCTCGGCTCGGCTGTGCAACACAATGGGCGTCATCGTTCTGGAAACTGCTGTTGTGTCTCCATGCCCATGTCCAACTCTTACACAGAAAAAAGAATCCCCCGCTCGTGACCATGCCGAGCACATTAGAAAAGTAGGTAAAAAAAAGTGAGATATTACACCAATGTACCTGAATGAACCAAGAAAGTTATCTCAAAGTCGTGCCCCTTTGAAAATGCCGACACCCCGACGCCGCTGAAAATGGATCGAGCAAGGCCCTCCTGTAACACCTGTGTTTTGGTGACCGAGAGCGATGGTGTGTGAACAGTCGCTCGCATGTACGCTTTTCTAAATTATCGAATACGCTGTGTCATGTCAACCTAGAACCGATTCATGCCGCCAGGTGAGCCGCTGCCGTATGACGAATGCCTTCCACTGGAAGCAGGCATCTGTGGAGGTGATAGGCTTGAAGGGTCGTCGGCCAGGAGGTCCTCGAGGAATGCGCTGGGGGCGCGCTGGCTTGGCGGCCGGTTCAGGTTCACAGACGAGCTGCTGATGTCTCTTCGGGGGTTGACAGATGGTGATTCGGGAGGAGTGAGGTTCAGGGTGTGGCGTGAAGGGTTTCCAAACTGGCCGCGGGAGTCGGGACGCAGATTGGTCAAGCTGATGGAGTGCTCATGGCTTCCACCAGGAGAACTGGTGCCAGCCGCATAGAAGCCCGAAGGTAGCAAAGTTGAACCACGGTTTCCAGCGCCGCTGTTGCCAGACGCAGCAGCCGTGGGCGAGAAAAACAGGTTAGACGCGCTGGGGGCTGACGAGAGGACGGGCCCGCGGGTGGTACGTCGGACGCCCCGGCCAGCTGAGAGAGACATGGTGGAACCAGTATCGGTGTACTTGTAGAATGGAGCTGGCGGAGCGGGAAAACCTTGCTTTGCGTTGGCATCGTGCTGAGACTTGGCAGCTCGCTCAACAGATCGGTGGAGAAGAATGCCCACAATGAGTCGCCAGAGGAGAAGGGCCGCGCCAAGGGCTCCAAGAATCGCGCCTACAGCAATGAAAACAGTTCCATCCGGAGCGCTCGAGTGCTGCATGAAAGGCGCATTCTTGGTTGGCGGAACGGTCGCAGCCGGGTAGGTAGGGATCGGCTTGAACTTTGTCAAAGTCGGCAATCCCGTCTCAACTGCATCCGAAATGGACTTGATCGATGTGATCTTGGACTGGATATCCTCGGTGGATGAAGGTTCGTCTTTGTCTTCGGTAGATGAAGGTTTCTTGCCCTGCGTTGCTGTAGGCTTTGATTCCTCCTTAGTGCTCGCAGGTTCCTTCTCCTCTTCGGTCTTTGACTGGGCCTTGTCCTCAGACTTGTTGGTATTCGACTCTTTGGCGGGTTCGGCGGCGGTCGCGCTAGGCTTGCTGGCTTCGCTGTTCTTGTTGGCGTCCTTGTTGTCGTCGTTCACATTGGTAGCTGCGGGAGCGGCGGCGGCACCGGAAGCGCCAGCAGCGCTTTCCTTATCCTTGCCCTTGTCGTCCTGAGCCATTACGATGGCGCCGTAAATCGAGACCGAGGTGAAGGCCGAGAGCAAGAGCTCTGGCCTCGGCAGGTAGTTGGCAGGCCGCATGGTGGGCTGCTATGTGGGATATCTTCTTATAACGAGTATTGGAAAGAATGAAATGTGAGATGTCGAGAGTTGAATGCTGTTCAGTGTTCGAGTCGGCGCTGAATGTCCAGTCGATTCGCGCGGAGGATACGAGGAGCGGTCCCTCGAGACTCAAAAGGGCGACCGAGTCAGGCTGCGTATGGCCGAGAAGGCGCTGAGGAATGCTGGAGGGATATTGAAGTAAAGGTGGGTTACGATTCGGCGTGCCGCTGTGAAACAGACAGGGCTATGCGAGACAACGACGTATTATCTTCCCTTTCGGACCCAAGAAGAGGGCGACGGCGTGCTGGACGTGTCGTCGGGTATGTGGGATGAGGGATGAATCGCGTCAATAACCCTGGCAGGGGGGGCCACGAGAATGAGGGAGATGAGAAGCGAGAGGTGGGCAAATTAGCGGATCGAGGGGCCGTCTCTGTTGCGAGAGTTTCCAACAGGCCGAGAAAGAATACAAGAAAAGATGAAGAGAGACAAAAAAGAATGTATGTGGGCTGGCGAATGGGTATGCGTAACCAAGCGAATGGGTGAGACGCCTCTACCAAGGCCGCGTTAGCATTGTTTGACCGAGAAAAGATTGAGATGAAGTGATGGGATGGGGATGAATGGATGGATGGAGGAGCGGAAGCGAGAGAGAAACGGGGTCGCACGACAAAGGCAGAAGCCAGGGACTGGGGCTGTACCGTGCCTTTCTTCCTTCCCTTCTCTTCCAGATGCCTGTCCAATTCTGGGCCGAGCGTTCGAGTGGGAGGAGGACGCGAGCATCAAAGGGGAGTAGCGCAACTGAGAGAGCAGCGGCCACTGCTTGAACAGGCCTAGATCGATTGATCATCTAGGGGTTTTATTCGTCAGCTCTCATTGAACTCCGCGTAAACCCATGGCGTGAACCTGAAGTTCAGGGGTGCCACTTTCGCAGCAACGCCATCGCGCTCTGTTCTCTTGATAATCCGCCTATTTACAGCGCCTACGGACAGGGCTGCGAATTATCGCGCCGTCCCTGCCTCCCCGAAGCAGCCAGCCGCCAGGTTCCGTCGTGGTGGTCAGCTCTCAGCTTGCTTCTGGCATCTTGAGCGCTTCTCAGTCGCCCTCGTGGCTGGCTTAGCCCACCTATTCCACCGCTTCTTTCGGCACAGCCCGGCTGGTTGCTGGGGAAAAGCAACCAGAGGAGGTCTTGGTTTACACACACCAACCTATGAGAGTTATCCCTCAATCCCCGTTGCCTGGTTTACTTGTCGAGATCAACAACCAGAATTGCGTTCTGATCTTTGTTCCCCTCACTATATTCCCAGTGACCAGACGTCCGGGATCAGCGTGGCTTTCTGTAGCTTTCCATGTTGACGCGGCACGTTGCAGCTAGGGGCCGTTGAGCGCGCGCAACGACGCAACGCAACGCAACGCAACGCAACGCACAAGCAAGATTCAGCAACGGCGATTGACAGCGGCGGTTGCATAAACCGAAACCTTCGGCAGATGTCTGTCATGAGGTATCAAGCACGTCACAACACGACCTGCAGGGTTTTCAGTGAGCTGCAAATGTATTTTTAGTCAGGTTAGAGTGCAAAATAGACTGCGAACGACAAGATGGGATTGCTGACGCATGTCAAGTCAAAAATATCACTGGTCACTCATTCTCCATCCATGTGCCAGCTCACATTTCAGGGTCCTGTTCGATCGACCTTGCACCGGCCAGCGGGGTAACTGACATGGCTCTCCTTGACTTCTCGTGTCTCCGCGTGAGCCGCTTTGTTGATGATTTGTGTTTTGCAGGAGGCCCAAGGTCCCCCCACGTTGTGCTCACCACGCCTGGTGTCTCTCCAACATTCAAGAGCGCACGGGCCATGCCCATAACGGACAGCGCACGTGACATTCCGTTGGCGCTACAGCAAGACCGGTCCCATGCGCGAGCCTTGTCATCGTCAGCCTCCAGTTCCGAGCATCGCCAACGAAACATCATCGGCCAAACACGACCTACATCCCGAATCCACCTGTGAAGCTTCGAGGTCCCTACGAGAACCTGTACCGATCAAACCGGACCCCCGCGATCAATCCCTAGTCGTCAATATGGAGGAGGAGCGTCTCTGGAAGTTCAGAAAGCCTGAGTGGCTCAACAGCGTCTGGGCCCGCAACGCTGGTGTCTACACTGCCGGAGCTCTTGTACGTTGGTCCTATGAAGCATGATAGGGGTTGTCGCCGCGATGTTTTTGTCGGGCTCGAGCTACACGCCGCGATACCCGCCCGCGCCGCTGCGCTCTTTCATCAGTTCCGGATCGCAAGGCTAACCACGTCCTACCAGTTCTCCGTCGCATTCTACGTCATGCTCGACTCTGCCATCTGGTCCAAGTCGCCCAAGAACGGCTCCGACGTCCATGTCAAGTTTGTCGACTGGCTGCCCTTTGTCTTTTCCAGCTTGGGCATGCTCATCATCAACTCGGTCGAGAAGCAGCGCCTCAGTGCCGACTCTTTCAGCTATAGTGGATCTGGTGTCGCCTGGAAGGCCCGTGTTGTCCTTTTCCTAGGCTTTGCGGCTCTGGCTGGTGGAATGGCTGGTGGCGTCACTGTTTTTGTTCTCAAGTTTGTTGTTCCTAGCGTTGCCATGCCTGCGCTGGGCATGGGTATCGAGAACGTGGTGAGCAACGCTCTTGTTGGTGTCAGGTAAGTTTAACTCTAACTGAAGTTCCTATGTTACTAACGCGGCGCAGCTCTGTTGTTCTTTGGGTGAGCCAGAACATGGAGGACGAGTACTCGTACAACCTTTCGCTGTAAACACAGCCAGACAAGACTAGACCGAAAGAACGGGGGCTATGTGGGCGCATTGATGGGTTGAGCTACGTTCTTAGGGATGGCTCTCGGTGTACGAATAAGAGCAGTTTCTCAAAGTATGAATGTGGAAGAATGAGCTGCAACGACGAGTATCAACGGATAGGTGATGGCGGTCACGATCTGAGCATGAAGATTTTGGGCCAGGAGATTATATTTACTGGGAATTCATCGACTACCATCGATTTACAGATTTAGGAGCTCGGTTTATAAGCGTTGTCAGGATTAGCATGAGTTTAAAGTTCGTTATGCACACACTGACAACCTGTCAGGTCTGACATTGGGTGAATGGAGTTGAATGGGCTACAGTAACATTACATAGTATCCAAGGACGAAATCTGAAGACAATTGAATGTTAGATGAACAAAGGATTGTTAGAACGCACTTGCTTCGGCTCGAGGACTCGGCGGTTACCCAACCTCACTAGAGAAGAGCATACCCCGGCGCATCCCCACACAAAGTCAACACACATAGAACCCGCATCTGACTACGCATCACCTCTTGGACAACATAACAAACACAAAAGTCCTACATTCTGCATAATATTCACTCACACGTCATGTCTGACCGCTCACGCGCAGCAACAAACGGCAACAGTATTTCGCGTACGCGGAATGGCACCTCATCCGCTGCATCAGTCCGTCGCAATCTGTTCCAGAGCCAGTTGACCCGGCGACCTACCGCGGGCTCGTCGTCCACGTCGGCCGAGACGCTGCACCTCGACGTCGACGTCCTGTCAGACACCTCTGAGATCGTCGTTCGTGACAAGCACGGCGAGATTGAGCTTGGAGACCCGCCGACACCGATGCTTGAGGACGAGGATGATGTGCCGCTGGATCACCGGCAGGAGACCGAGAGTATGCTATTTACTTGCGACACATTTAATGATTGAAGCTAACGCTGGTGATAGAGGAGAGGCAGCGACTGGCTGAAGCCGTCAAGCATCATCAGATTAATCGGAATACAGTCCCAGAGCAACCTGAAGGTACACTATCCCGCTCCAAATCGTCACACCATGTGGCTCACCTCAAGTGCAGAGCTCCTCGAAGCTGTCAAGACAAGTCTGAGAGCAAAAGTGGCGGCCCTTGCCGAAGACAATTGGATGTTTGAACCCGAAGAACAGCCACGCGGATAACCAAGTCTTTTTTCACCGACCTTGCAACGCCTGCTGTCTATGGATGTTTCTCTCAAGACTCTATGGTACACAAACCGTCCACGAAAATCAACCCTCATTTAGTCCAGGCCTTCAGCAGCGGGAGCATCTGGCCGTTGCGTGACTTGTCTCCGCTTCGGCTGCTCCTGACCGCCGGCTCCGCCAAAGAAGCCACTCATCATGTCCATTAGAGGGTTGCTCTGTCGGGGCTTAGCCAGACCAAAGTACATCTCCCCAACCATCTCGAGGGCCTCACCCCACGTCCCGGCCTCGTTGATCTGCGTCGCGTACTTGGACACCAGCGCCCGGAAGAGCTCAGGAGCACCCCGCTGAACGGCAAGGAGCAGGAAGCCCAGGAAGTTGAGGAGGGGGATGCTGGGGAAGATGCGGATATCACCGGCGGCGCTCGAAACGTCCTGGACGCCGATATTTGGGTTGTCACTTGAGAGTGCGCTCGTAAAGAGACGGTAGCAAGTGTTGGCAGCGCGGACGTTGCCAATGAGGAGGTAGGGGAGAACGGCGCGACCAGCGAAAAGGGCTGCCGTGTGAGGCTCGCCCTCCTTATACCACGTATACTCCATCTTTGTCAAAACCTCGGGCGAGTCCTTGGTACCCAATATCAAATGTTTCTCCGCCTCGTATGTCTCATGTTCCTCGGCGTAGAGCGATCCGGCAACGTGGTGAAGTTCTGGGTCTCCAGCGGGATACTCGCCGAACTTGGCCGACCATCTATTCATCCGTCAGGCATATTTAGCCTCATACAGAACGCAGTAGCACTTACGCAATAATCTCGCCAACAAACTTCTTCCTTGTAGGCTCCTCGGCATCGAACAACCGCAGGCAAGTAAGCAGCCTCCCCTTGGAAGTAGCATCGGGCTTCAGCTCTGCCTGCTTGTAGACGTCGACCAGCATGATGCATAGATCGCCTCCGCTGCCGCCCTGGCCAGCGCGAAGCAATGCCTGAGCCACATTCGAGAGGATATCGATGGCGGCGGGCCAGTTGGACGTCTTGATGTAGCGGGAGGCGGCGACACGGGTCTGCTGCTGGGCCTCGTAGTAGTCGCCCTCTTCGATCTTGGCCTGTAGCCGGGCTACTATGCGGTCGACCTTGCTAGCCATGGTGGGCGATTCTCGAGGTGCGGGGCGGAGAGGAAGGTAGGAGGTCAGGTAGTAATATTGGCGGGTGACGTCGAAGAAGCTGAGGCAGGGTGAAGCCTGGGAGGTGTTCAGCGGAAATGGTAGAGGGGTTGGCCAGCAGCCTACCTCAGAGCTAGGATACCCCACATGGCTCGGACAACGCCCCACTTGATGCAGGCCGTTTATGATGTGGGTCTGTGACTTTCGCCTCCAAAATTGGCATGGCTGCGTCGCAAACGACGCGTCGATGGTGTAGTGGTAACATTTAGGCTTCCCATGCCTGAGCCTCGGGTTCGATTCCCGGTCGTCGCATTGCTCTATTTTTGCTTTTTTTCTGGTTTTATTTTGCTCAAATATCTCGAAAATGGTGCTGTTGAACTCTTGATCATTCCACGAACCATGGCCTCAAACTTGTCACTCCTTAGGGTCGAGCAACGGCTAGTGGGGATTCCGTCGCCCCACATCTGGTGGGTCCCCTGACTGACTAAGACCAAGGTCACGTGTGTCTCAACACAGTCCCAAAACAGAAACACCTTCCGGGCTGGACCAATCAGCTGTTTCTCTCATCCAAAGCCGGCTGGAGCATCCATACAGGTTAAACTTAATTTTTTGCATTTGTCCTAGTGTTCTTTTTACTCAAATCCATCGTAAATCAACACCCAGCGAGTCTTTTATTGTTTGACCCCTCGTTGTGCATTTTGGTGGGTCAACGCCTCGTAAGGATCCCGTTGCCGACCTGTGGCTCAGTGTGGCTTATCTCTCACTAGTCACGTGAATCCCCCACTTTTCCCGGGCCGCCAACACTTCCCAAAACAGCGACTGATTGCCACCTTGACCAATCTTTTTTGTCAAATTCAAACACTGAATCCTTTTTGCTCAAAGGCGTTGGGATCAGTCTCGGAGAGCTCCAGATTATTGCCTTGGCGGCGTAGTTTTGGATTCATGTTATTGCGGTGGGATGGCGGGCCACCCCCACACATACCGCAGCCGAACATCGTGCAGTCACGTGATACGCCAGAGTCCAAAAGCGGTTCTTGAAACGGATTCACACCAGCACCTCGACCAATCAGCCGGCCCACTGTCACTTACACCGCGAAAGCAGTCAGAGCACCCAGGTGAATAGGTGATATGGAGTATCAAGAACCAAACGTTAGTTTGACTCTTCTAATGGGATGCTATTGCTATGTACTAAACATATTAGGCGTGAGTATGTTGTTTTTGCTTCCAAACAGGCATATTCAAGATGCAAGCTATGAGATTCCAACCTCTGCACTGGCACTGTTTGGTAGTGGTTCACCCCTAAAAAAGACCAACACTCTTATTGTCAGTACTGAAAGTTTGTTTGTGACAGTGAATCACTAATCGTGACGCATTTAATTGTCCGTTCGCAAAGCTAGTTTGCGACTGTGAATCATCGGCCATGGTGTTTAACACTGCCAGATTTCTCAGCTGGTTAGTGATTATGAATCATCAACCAGGAAGGTAGACACTGCTTGTTCGTCGAGCAGGTTTGTAGCAGTGAATCACAAATGTAGAGGGAGCAAAACGAGTACAAATTGCAACTCTACCCCCAGGTTCTCCCTCTTCTCTTCTCTCCTCCCCCATCATCACCACACATCTCTTTCTTCAGAACACAGCCTTCTTTCTATCTGGTCCCTCCACTTGCCAGCACTGAGAGGCACATCGCTCTCTCACTGCAATGGCTTCACCCGCCCCCGCCCGCCCGGTTCTGGCTCGAGAACATTCCGAGGCTGGGCCTGTGTTATCACAGAAAGCTGGGACCCTCGCGCCTCCAACGTCCAGATTCCTGAAGGAGTCAGACCTCCTCTGAAGGTCGAGAAGGGGCCGGCGCCATCCACCTTCACCTATCCTTGTATGCCGCTATATCTCTCAACAAGCAAGTAGCCTTGGCTAAATGCATTCTGTTCCAGATTGGTTCCAGCCTTCGACACCTTTGGCATCTGTTGTCTCAGCATATTACGTTCTTCTTGAATAAGGTGTTTAAACTCCGCAACCTACAATTGAAAAGGGGCGAGTATATATGGAAAGAATAGGGTTGATATTCAAACTTAGAAACTGTGGTATTATAAGAATAGTATGAGTATTTAAGTACCCGACATAAGTAGTTGATATAACATCTATAATGTAAGACAGAGTCCAAGAAAGCGCTGTTCTAGAAACCCGAGAGGCTTTGGATCTATGCCACAATATTAACTCAAAGATTCCTTCACACTCCAAACCCAAGAGAAACTTGATACCCAACCCATGTTATAAGCTTAGAAACAACGCCATAATATCGCCAATCAGAGACATGTTGCCCAATTAGATAATGAAATTTCAGAACCCTCAAGCCATTCAAGACCAAATTCTGTAGAGGCAGAGGTGGAGAGCGATGAGAGAAGTAGCACCTTCAGAGTAGTCGTCAAAGTAGAGGCGAAGGCGGCTTGTAGTTGAAGGGCAAGGTTTTCGAGCAGTCTTCAAAGTACAGGCAAAGGTGACCGGGCAGAGCCATCATAGTCGGAGAATATGGGGAAGAACAAGCTGTCTTCCCTTCACTTGTACGTTAGCCTTGGGATAGAAAACATGTGGAGTAGAAGAGATCCTACCATAGTACCGACACAGGTGGGTGTTACCCCTTTCTCCCAACGTAGGGAGGATCAAAGTAGAGGCGAAGGCCCAAAAAACCAGAGAAAAGCGGCCAACACAAAAAAGGGGGGATCCCAGAAACCAGACGGCACAACCTCTAAGAAGAGGAGGAGGAGGAGGA
>SSHR01001556.1:0-10300 GCA_006518225.1 Fusarium neocosmosporiellum | reverse complement strand
AATTTGCACATTCCAATGGTGAAGATTGAATGCCTCAGAGCATTCCCGGCATCCCTTCTAATTACACCAACATTCCTATGCAACTAGGGGGATATAGGAGTACAAATACCCCCGTTGGATCCCTCGGTTAGAAGCATTCCTCAGTAGCTTCAATCCAATCTCTTCTGGTCACACCCAATGTTACACACTCTTAACCAACGAGAGGATTTAGGACCCGGTGATTCTCAGGTGCGACTCCGGAGCGAAGATCTATATTACCGTACTACGGTAAAGGATCACGGTCCCCTTCGGAATTCAAGCGCACCGCTTAGTCCCGGGCAGGGGTCTGCGGTTGACATCACAACGCGTCTTACGTACAATGGACTACACGATGGCGTAATCTACACTGAATACGACGATGTTATCTAATCCCAGGGGCCTTGAATTGACACGAGGAATTAAGTTTCCCCTCGTACGAGTTTATATATTCCGGCCTTCCCGCCTCTTCGTCGTTTCAAGGGTCACTGAAATCCAGAAACTTGCTCGCCAGCGCATGGCCATGGTGGGGATATGAAGCTCAGTCACTTATCTAGGCCCGTTATTTACTTCAAATACAAGTAACTTTGCTCTAGATCAGCATTGCAAGAATGACATACATGTTGGGTAAGACGTCACATGTTCAACTAGGCGCATCAGATATGGACGTTAGTTCTTGCTTCCTTTTCCTTCTCATAAAGATAGAGACAGTCCGTTCTGGGCATGGGAGCAAACACATCTTTTAACACCATGATACATAACGCTACAGATTAGAATCAGCAGCAATAGGCTCTGTAAGTGTTGAGTGGGTGGCATACCTTGGAAACTTTGGCCAACAGCATTAGGACACTTAGAGTCAGAACCAGCAATGGTCAATTCGCCAGGTTGTATGAAATGCCGACCCTTGGGCAAGATTCAAACCAATGTGATGTCTCCTTGTCCTTCAAGAATCGCGAACCGCCAGTGAGCAATCGTTGGCGATCTGGCCAGGTGGTGTAAATGTCCACGACACTTTTCGTGATTGATGGTCTATCGCATGTTTCTTGGGCCTAAGTATATCAAAAATCATTCCGACCAGAAACCATGGTGCTACTGAACGAGCGTGAGTGTGACGTTCTTAATTAGCAATACCTTCATTTCGTGGGTGAAAGGTGGAAGCCTCTCGAGTTCTACTCTCTCGCCTCAGCACCCGGACACTCTTAATTCTCAAAAAAGGGCCAGCCACGCTAGATAAACACCTAGCATTATTACTACTTCGCATGCGCTGCGAAACCACTGCCCCCTTAGTATTTGCTGAACTTTTAAGGAGTCCATTGGGCTATAGGTTAAGGGACACAATTTAGAAGAAGGAATTGATTGCATCTGTGCCATATTTTCCAACTATGATCGCTGCCACCAATGACAGCTTTCTATTTGCTACCTTAATTAAACTCTGGTAAAGATAAACCTATGCATAGTTCATTAGCTGGAGATCTCCCTGCTGACGGTGCCGGGAGCCGAGGTGCCGGCATAGTACGATCGGAGATGCAGGAACTCATGTGTGAAGCAACTCAGATAACATGGTGGGCACTTTGAAGAGCTTGCATGAATTTGCCTAGTTGATTGACTTCTTGTTGAAGTAGTTGTGTTTTTATCTGTTCCGGTTATTTTTGTTCATCACAGGGTCCTCGTGAAGGAGGCGCAATCGGTAACATGCTGCCAGGCACAAGAGCAAATAACACTGCCTTCGACACAACAACGGATCAAATCCAATGATGCATAGCTTCAATATATTCACTGATATGAAATGAAGGGGTCATGGAAAATCCCATCGTCATCACCATCTTCTGGTGATCGAGAGCATCTTGTTCTTCCATCGCGAAACAAGAACGGTGATTAGATGGGAATATTATCGCAAATTTCCCACAAATAAGATCGCTTCCCAGGAAACATCTCGAGATGACCCCGCCTTCTCCCAACCCCGCAAACTGCTCACGTTAAGGCGTAGCAGCTTCTTGGCTGCGGAGAGAAGCCAGTCAAAGCTGATCGACCCCAGACCAAATTTTCGGCCTGTCAAGGATCGGGGCAAATCTCACTTTAAACTTGAGTCAGTGATTCACGGAATCCTGAGGACGAATTCTTCCGTAGGCTGGGGTTGGACGACCTGTCATCCATCGTGCACCGCCAGCACTTTGCACTTGACTGAATTCGATAGACGAGAGGCAAGCCATCAAGCAGAGAATCCATGCTATCGGGCCATCGATGTGTTGGTATGATAGAGTTGTTGCCATTCAGCCAGCCGGGAGGATGGTGACAAGGGACTTGTGAGCTGCAAACATGTTGGGGGCACCAGGGAAAGCTCTAACCGATGTTGGGGGCAAGCAAGTATATAAGTGACCTCGCCGAAGGCATATTGACTCTCTAGAGCTTCCTAGAGACTGTGCATTGACTCACTGTTCTTCCTTCGACTCTTTACTGTGCCGTCAAATACAACACTAGCTTCCTGCCCGTCTACACAATGAAGGCTTCCGTGCTTTTGTCTCTCCTCCCTGCGCTTGCTCAGTCCGCTGTCATTGGGCCTCGTCAGTCCAAGACAGGTGATGGCAGTCAAGGTGACAGTGACGCTACTCAGGGAGACCTTGGCCAACGGCCACCTCCGCGCTTCCCTTTCCCCATCACAAAGTTCCCTGTCGCCAAGGAGACGGTGGTCCTCGAGAATGCCAAGTACATCATGCCTGGAGAGGTTTTTGATGGCAAGATGAAGCGTTATGAGCGTCCCGAAGGCAGCTGCAATGAGCAGGCTGAGGGCACTGACGCCGATGCCGTCTTCAACCTGATGCCCGGAGCCACCATCCGAAACGTCATCATCGGAAAGAATCAGGCAGAGGGCATCCACGCTCTGGGTGATGCTTGGGTGGAGAACGGTATGTTGCCATTATCATTCATATTAGGTCAACGAATAACAATTCCAAGTTTGGTGGGAGGACGTGTGCGAAGATGCATTGACCTCCAAGGGACTCAACACACAACTTAGAGTCATTGGTGGTGGAGCTCGAAGTGCCACAGACAAGGTGAGTGGTGTCTGGTATGACTGTACCCATTGAAGCTAACTTATACGGGCACAGATCTTCCAAGACAACTCTCTTGGTGGCAAGTACAACATTACAGGCTTTTATGCCGAGGACTTTGGCACCTTCTACCAGTCCTGCGGTAACTGTCTCAACCAGGCCAAGCGAAATGCTACTATCCAGAATGTGGTTGCAGTGAATGGCCTCAGAATGGGCATTGTAAGTATCCTTGGATTTTTGACGTCTTACTTGCCATGTGCTGACAGTCCGCATTAGATCAACCCCAATTATGGCGATGAGTTCCGCCTCAAGAATTCCCAGATTGACAACGTCACCAGCATTGTCGACAAGGAGATTGGCAACAACGTTCAGACTGTGCCCTACTATATTGGCAATGGACCCGACGAGAAGTACGCGCTCTACAACGAGACCAGGGACCACATCACCGACTTTGAGGGAAAGGTCACTAACCAGTACGAGCCGGAGGACCCCTATGAGTGGCTCTCTGAGTTCTGGCCTGAGGGTTTCAACTAAATGGGATCGGAAGTGTGGTGAAAGCAGATGGGAACGGCACACTTTCTGGATAGGAACTTGGCGCCTCTGGGACTGGGAGAATTGAACTGTGATTAATTTTAAATATCATTTATTCACTGTAAATATTAGTAAAACTGTTGTCCCCTGATTCCTTTCTAATTTCCTGCTCAAGGCTCTTTAGCAAGTTGTCAAACAACTATCGACGGAGACGTCGATCGCAGTATTGGTTGGGTCACATATCTCGTTCGCATCAGGAAAATAGTGATATAGCCACCAGCGGGAGAGCTTTTATGTATAATGCTGCAGATACGGTCTATTTATTTCATACCATCATTGCTGTTTGATACTTGGCATGAGTCGCAGACGTTCAGGCAATCAACTTTCGCAGATCGGATTCATTCTGGCTCTCAATGTCGCCCAATCGAGCGACCTCGTTGCCCTGTATAAAGAATTAGCTCCATGAGAATCAAAACGTTGGAGGGCTAAAGCGTTTACATATTGAACCCGGACAACCGTGGGGACTCCTTGAATGTTGTATGGTTCATTGCGGTACTTGTTCTTGGGGTTGCCCTTCCACTCAGCGAAGGAGCCCACGCGAACGATGTAGGCAGTGGGTGCCGAGTCAGCTCCAAAGACGTTCTTCAGAGCAGGGACGGCATCGCGGCAATCAGGGCACCAGGATGGCTCCCCGGAGGCGAAGTAGACGACGTAGTGAAGGTCGTTGGTGGTGGGAGGAGTATTAGCGTCAATGAGAGGCATTTTTGCTGAGCGGGCAGGGTAGCGAGTAGACTGGGGTAAAAAAGTACCGATGAAAGCAAGCGTCGGCGACGGATTGGAGAATAAGAAAGAATATAGAAAGCCTTGAATGTGAGTCAAGATGAGGTTATATCCAAGTCTCAAGTCACGAGTGAAGTCGGGTCAAATTTATCAGCCCCTCTTGATTGGTAACCGCACCGTGCGAAAACAACAATTCTGTGCGCAGACCCACCAGAGCTTCCAATACTAATACCGACTTCGCAAGGCTTCGCGATAAAATTGCCCGCAAGTGCAGTTATAGAGTTTCTCCGAGTATGCTATTCCTGCTGTCGCAATGTTCGAATATGCAGAGCTATGTTGAAGGAGGCTTTACATGGTGTGGAAGCCCCAAGTGGTCAGGTGCACCCACACAGTGCACCCTTCTTACCAGGGTATCACGCAAGTCATTTTGGGATGTCGTGATTTGCTCCATCAACTTCGACCCTTCTTCGTCAAGGGGTACTCTCATCAATATATCAGGACTGTTCAACATCATCCAATGAAGTGACCCATGATACATAGGTAGACTCGGGGAAATAAGTCCCGGACGTGGAAGGAAAACGTGGGCTTGCTAATGAATTGGTCTGTAAAGCAACCCCTTGAATCTTGACTTGATAAATCGGACCCGAGTCTTTTTTTCACTCCCCTTTTTGAGACGAACATCTAGCCATTCCTATTAACAACGGCAACTTCTTGTGCTTGGTCAGATCGCGTTGGAGCTGGCAACGGTGTGCGTATGAAGCGAAGTCGCACACAGGAGGATGAACCTGAGACCCAATATTGACCAAGCGATTGACCAAATCCAAGGTAACTCAGGCTTCTCACCTTGGCAAGCTCTCTACTGGATTCCGAAAGGCTTGAAAGTCTTGAGCCTGACCATAGCAACTTTGTATTGTCAATAGTCGCCGTTGTAGAACTCCAGCTCATCCAAGACAATTACTAGTCACAATAGGATGCAATTGGAACGAAAATGGAATGCACTTCATAGTTGAGAGTAGCAAGTAGGTCCCGTCCAATGAAGCGTGGGTGGGTGAGCCGGACGATCACTCTTGTGTGGATGGATTGCGTCATGGAAAAAGAGATCAACCGACGACGCGTCCCTTTACGTCTGTCTCCTTCACACAGAACAAAAGTTACACAAAATGACCCTCAAAAGCCCTGTCACCGTTTCAGAGACGCTTTACCGCGTGACACGGTCCATATCTAGGCGGGAATTCGAAAAGGCCACCGAGTCCACGGCCAATGTTACGGGGCACAAGACAAGCACTCGAAGGCTACCAGCAGGCCGAGCAGCCCACGCCCTTCGCGCACCTCCAATCCAGAATGAACACTTTGGACTCGTACAAGAAAGTGTTGGCACTGACTTGTACAAACTACTCGTTGCCGCCGTGCTCTGGAACCGTACTCGGGGTGTCTAGGCACGCCCGATTTTCCTCAAGCTCATATCCGACTACCCGTCGCCAAACCACTTGGCCGAAGCATCCATTTCACAACTTTCAGACCTCCTTCACCCATTAGGACTGCACAACTCCCGGGCCAGGCGGCTTGTGGCGTTCGCCAAGGCGTGGATACAGAATCCACCCTCAAAATCAAGACGCTACCGGAAGTTACACTACCCCTCGCCCGGGGATGGCCTTGATATTGGCAAGAACGAAGTCTTGGCAGAAGATGATGTGCGAGAGTGATGGGAGGTCGCGCATTTGCCTTCACTGGGCCCTTACGCTCTCGACAGTTTCCGAATCTTCCACCGGGACATACTCCGAGGCCTGGCCAAAGACTGGAATGGCAAGGGGGCGAAGCCAGGTTTTGAGCCTGAGTGGAAAAGGGTGGCGCCCATGGATAAGGACCTGCGGGCATACATCCGTTGGAGGTGGCTAAAAGAAGGCTGGGTATGGGATGCAGAGACCGGCACAAAAGTCCGGGCGTTGAAGAAGTGAAGCAGGACAAAGCTTGCACAATCGAGGATCGTTACACCGTGTACCGACATGGTGACGCAGGGTGACAATCGAGGCCAATGAGACATTTGACTTGCCTCTTTCTGGTGCCATCATTGAGTAACCGCGTTAGAGAGGCTCCCCACTCCTTAACAACTTGGTATTCAAACGTCGATCAGGGAGACCCATAGTGCTTCATTAACAGAATGGATGGTATGACATACCTAAGTATAAACTGCAAGGCATTACGGCAGCTTTCTCATTCCTAGCTCACGGTGGAGATCATCGTATCTTAACCTGGTAACGTTGGCCATAGAATTTTTATAGCTTAGAAAACTAACAAAATTGTACGAAGAGTAGATAATAAACCCGATGACAAATCAAAAGTCGGATGCCACATAAATGCTGGATGAAAAACAGAAGGCTAGATGACGCGTACAAATCTTAACTTTCCCTCCCTTTCCTTAACAATTTGTCATCAAACACCTGATATGATAACAAATGCGGGTTTATTTTAAGACACCACCTCCCCCCTATAGAGCCCCTCGGTATATATAAACTATACTAAGTCTATGAGGTATGATAACCGCCCAACAGTCTATACTCAATTATTATTTTATTATTACTTTACTATCATCTTATTTACACTCATCTCTCTCCTTCTGTCAATACTCTTCATCCCACCAACATGTAGTCGGCAATTATTTGGCCAAAGCAGTACCTTCCTGGAACGACCGACAACTATGTCTCTAATGAAGTTATCGCAACGGGCGTAACTGCTACCGAAATCTGGCAATTTCTATCCGACGTCACGAAATGGGAATCCTACTATGGCAATTGCAGCCAAATCACGCCACCATCTTCAGGTCCTCTTTTGCAAAAGGGCGGCAAATTCAGCTTTTCGACCTTTGGTTTCCCGCCTCTGCAGTCAGAGGTATGGGAATCAAATGCCCCAACTGCGTCTTCGCCCGGTCGACTGGCTTGGAGAGCATGGCAAGAGGGTGATGAGGACACGGCGCTGGATGTGTATCATGCTTGGCTTGTCGAAGACTTGGATTATGGCGCTGCGAGAATTTTGACTCAAGAGTCTCAGATTGGAAAGCCGGCGGCACAGCTTGCAACAGCCAAGCCGAACCCTATGTTGAATGGACATCAGGATTGGTTGGAGAGCTTGGTCAAGTTTACAAAGGAGAGTAGCAAACAGGCTTAGATATTCATAGGGTCAGGGCGGGCCTGCGATTAAGGCCGAGAATTCAGGCGACGGAAGAGCTTTAGTAAGCGCTGGCAACTTGCCTGGTGTTCAACAGTGTTATATGGATAGCGTTCAGCTTGAGGCGAAAGATTAACAGATGATCTGACCACCATATGTCTCCAAGCCCTCATTTCTCCCTTATTCAGGCTTCAATCTCTCCACTGATCAGGCGATTCGGCTGCATGGGGTGGATTTAGCTAAGACAGGACATATACACATTTCGGTACCAGCCTAACGCCAAAGCAATCACCGCAACCCAAGTCGCCGCTGAGCTTCTCTTCCAGCAATGGCTCCGCGACGCTCAGGAAGTGTTTTTAAGTAAACTACTTGAGTGTGCCATTAGCACTTTCTCGACAAGATTGGATCGCACTGGGACCGAGCCCGAGAGAAGGCCCGGCACCCGAGCCCCCAGGACTTATGGCGGACTACCAAAGTACAGTGTAGGGAAGATTAACATTAGATGATCTAAGAACTATGAAGTTAGCTATAAAGGCCATTTTTTACTTTGAGATAAATAGAACCACATTACGCTTTTTTACGTAGCTTGCTTATATTTATATTTACTTACCTGTAACTATAGAACCTTTGCCTCTCGGTACCTTAGCCATTACACTTTGTCGGGGCTGTCCCGCGCCGCTTAGCCTAATCATCGGAATGCATCCGGCCTCCCATCACATGGCCACAGGGAAACAGCTCAAAAGCTCCCTGTTCAAGCTCATCCAATTTCTTGCAGTCCTTTCTCCAACCTTATCGTTATTCACTTACTCCAAGTCCATCTCGGTACGCCTGGCTATCTGCAGTTACAGGGTTTAATCTAGCTAATTTATGCACCGAAGGATCAGACCTAAAACATGCATCCATCCCCGTGGCCTCTGCCTTTCCGCCTTCCTCACGTCTCTCCACGTCTCCTGAACTCTTTCCGACCACCCTCCTTGTTCAATGACCACTCAGGTCCTTCAGCCTACCTCCATCCCCCCTTGCCCTTCGATTTTATAGTACTGGCCCCATTCTCCCTTTTTGAGATCCGGTAAATACATCCGTTTCGGAGGGACCTCGAAACAAAGGGCGGTTTAGGGAACCATAATCCTCTCCAGGAGAGCATCAAGCGACAATGCGACGAAGCCTACTTTTTGTTACGTCGCCACGGCGCCAGTGTCCTCCCCTACACCGACCTAGGTGACGGTGGAGTGGAGAGTAACCTCGCGCTTTTGGCCACCTTTGGCCATAATCGCCTCAACATTGCCAGGGATCTTATAGAAGCCGGCGTTTCAGTTGCTGCGGGGCAGCCGCTGAACAGGTCGCCGCTCCTCTTAGCGCTTGCACGCGGCTCCTTCCGACTCGCTCGGCTCCTGTTGGATCACGGAGCCGACCCCAACGAGCTTCGAAGGTGCGTCGGCCGCTTCCACGGTCTCGACGACACCAGCATCGACGCACCGTCCACGTTGTTTGGTTGTCTCTTGCTCCAGTTCGGCCACCACAAGCTGCTCCCCCTCAAATGGATATTGGATGAGCACAGGGCCGGGCGTTTGGTGAAGCCGCTTCAGACTACAATCAGCCCAATGACGAACTTCAACGTCTTCCATCAGCTCGCCTTCTGCCCTGAAGTAGGCCGAGACGACGATAGCATTATATCGGCCTTTGAGGAGCTGCGACGGGCGTTTCCAGATCTGTCCTTGCTTAACGGTATGGCCACCGTTCGCGAGTCCGAAACCCTCGGGCACTTGAAACTAACGCCTCTGTTAATGGCAGTGGAGAGCTCAAACGCCATTCTCGTTCGCGCGATGCTCGAGGTAGGAGCCGACTCGTCTGTCGACTTGGGAAGTGGTTTGACCGTGCTTCAATATGCACAAATAGCGGTGATCGAGTTCGAGAAGTATCTTTCCATTGGCCTACTGCCGGCATATCTATGGCCAGTAAACGCTGCCGAAGTCCCTCGGATGCTTGCGAGAAGGAAAGAAATTCTGGAGCTTTTGGAGCAGAAGGGGAACAAGAGTAGAAGCATGGGGGAAGCTGTCGACCTTGCTGTCACGCTTCAAGCCCTGGAAGGGTCAACAAAGTGATGGCGATGGTGAAGGAGAGTACTGTGACTATCAAAGCCGAAAACTATGCAAAGAACCTCTGTAAGATATGTGGGAAACCAGGAAGAATGTGTACTAGATGTAGAGGAGCAGCTTATTGTGGGAAGGAACATCAGAAGCAGGACTGGAAGAAGCATAAAGGGCTGTGCAAGAGAATGGATTAGGAGAATTAAAAAGGAATACTCGTGGGCCTGGGCTGACAAGAGGGGCCCACTATTCTAGTGGGCGGCAAAATCCTAGGACACCCGGTTACCTGCAATTCAGGTGTGCCAAGGGGGAAAATTCGTATTTGACAGTGGTAATATGTCTCAATCTCAATGAAAATTTCCATGCAGTGTATTTTATGCATAATGAAGCTATATCTAAGAAATCTTCTTCGCATAGCGCCCGGGGGTTGTGTTGTTGCGGTGACTTGTGCGCCCCGGCCTTGCTCCTCGGTATAGCAAAGTCCGCCTCAATGCCTTCTCGTACAGTGGCCAATTCACTCCGAGGAAAGAGGCGAACCAAGTGCAACGATGCAGCTTTCTTGTGAAGCATCTTAATTGCGGATAATGCTCATAATTCTATGGTATCCGAGGCCAAAGCATCGAAAAAGTTACCCGTTGGCTCATGTGGGTCTTGAGGGCCCAGGCGAGCCAACCTAGC
>SSHR01001555.1:0-14490 GCA_006518225.1 Fusarium neocosmosporiellum | reverse complement strand
GAAGCTGGGCACTGGGCGGCGGAGAGGAGCCCAGTGCATGTGGTGACACTGTCAGAGGGGGAAGTGGACTTCCCCGGAGGCCTAGGCCCAAGTACCAGCACACGGCAATTGTATGGAGGTGGTACTTGCAGCCGAGAATAAGGGACCGGCCCGGGAATCAAATCAACTTTGGGGTAGAAACGAGCCACGGCGGGGGGACCTGAGTGTGGCCTGGGCTGCTGGCTGTAGTGGTCACTGGACTCTCAGGTGGGCTCAAGGTCAGTCGAGGCCAAGGCTGTCCGGCCGGGCTCGCGGTGCCGGGGAGGAGGAATACCGACGGGAGATGCTAAGTTGACCGTGTTTGGTCCCAAGATTGGACGTCCAGGAGAGTGGTATTCCGTATCAGTCGGTGATGGCATCTGCCCAGGTTGTGAATTCACAGAGAGACGATTGGTTCGGGAAGGCTCAGACCCAGGATGACGGGCCAGGAAATACCGACAAGAGACCGCCGAAGTCCTGGGATGGATGAATGGATGAATGGAAAGATGGGGATGCAAAATGGGGGTCTTCCAAGGTGAGACGATTTAGGCTAGACCCGGCTACAACATCCCGGCCGAGTACAGTACGTACCACAGTGAGATTTCTCAGCGACAGCACCTATACCTTTCGCTGTACTGTACGGGCGGGCTGTACCGCACCAGCGGCCTGTGCCTACCTACGCCTGCCTGCGCCTGCACCTGCACTTTGGGGCATCCATTCAGCCAGACACCACCAGTCGCAGAGCCTGGTCTTTGTTTTTTTCTCCCCTTTGAAAAGGAACATCAAGTCTCGCGTCTCAGGGCTGGGACCTTTCCAGTCCAATACGCTTCCCGCAAGGGTCACACCAGGTGGCGCCGCGACGGCGGCTCTGGCGGCAATCCTCGACTCCAGAGTGTGGGCAGGTGGGCTTAATCTTTCTACTTTAGCCTACCAAACCTGCCGCTGATGGTGTTCCTCTGGCTCTGCACATCACTTGAACTGTCTGTCCGTGGACTTTCCTCGGGTTTGCTTTTTTTTTCCTCTCTCTTAGACTTGCACCGCTTGTTCGTCTCCTCAACCCGTCCCACTTTGACTTGCAGTCAATCGTCAACGGACCTCCTCCGAGGAGACGGGATCCATAACTCACTGAGGGGTCTCCAAGACGCGGTTCCAAGCCCAACTCCAGATATGTCGATATCAACCGGACAGCGGTCATTGGCACACGGCAGCATCCCAGGTAAAGCAGTCAGGCGAGGCGATATCGGGGGCTCTTCCAAGGTCAGGATCTCGGTAGGGATTGCCATGACCCGGTACGGGATTCCATCTTTCACTCCCGACCGAATACAACCCTCCTTCGACTATCGAATACCGTACCGGTCTGGCCGAGCCACATAATTCCCCCGAAAGGTCGCGATATGCCTGCCGTTGGTGGCTCATCTCGAGAAGCCTTTCGGCTACAGAGCACCCCGGCTTGTCCATCAAGAGGCCTGGGGAGGAAACCATGAACAATTGCACCAGGCCCGTTCGACCTCCGTCTCCCCGTTGGACGCCTGCTGTACTCCAGATTCTGCAATGTAGGTACGTATGTACCTGTGCCTTGAAGCCTGTCTGTTGTGTCATGGATGAGATGAATGTGAGGTAGGGCAGTCTGTGTGTGACCAGCACCACGGGTTGACCGAGACCTGGTCCCTGCTCGCCGCATGGCCTGCCCATGGCACTTGATTGCTCCCCCAAGGGGATCTGTGCAAGGGACCCGTCTACGTTCCGTACAGGGCAGCTGTCCAGCATCTCGCCCACGTCGCTCTATGTCGCCCGGAGGTGCAAGACCGAGCACGGACTCTCAAGCCCCAAATCTCACTCAACGTCACAGGCTCGCAGCGGACACGGCTTTACTCATCACGTTGTTATTATCTCTCTTGTTCCGCAAGCGAAGATGTGCTGTCCTATCTGCTCTCTTTCCGCCTTTTCAAGCTCTCGAATCGTGGATCCATCCCGTTCAGTCATCGATCGTTAAAGCTCCGAAATCGCCGTTACTCTCATGATGCTCTTGTCACCCTCTTTGTCGAGCTCTTGACACCCACAGCGAGAGATAGCTGTGACCGGGTGGGTGCCTTCACCGGCCGGTGCTCTGCGGCCAGCCTCACCGGCGCCTGCAGCTCCGATAGGCCGAAGCGGGATGTACTTGCATGAGTGCGCCTCTGAATCTGTGTCGACCGTCAACCTAGAGACAGAACTTCTGCCGTCATTATCGTTCCTGTCCTCTGCCCGCATCCGCGCTATTTTTACTTCACCCACCCGTCCATTTACCGTTGCCACCCAGCACCGACCTTCATCTCTCACCCCGTCTTCACCTTGTGCCCCAGTGCCTCGGCGTGCCTGGCTCTAGAACACCCTAGGATGGTTGCTGGCAAGAGATCACCTGGCTGGCTCGGTGGTGGCGGCATCCCCAGACATCTTAAGCTGGACCCTGGTTACCACAACGCATGAGGAATTCAGACACCATCATGACTCCCCTGGCCCCCACCCTCATCCTAGACACGATGCTCGGGCTCATTGACATGCGCAGACAGATCCCAGCGAAATACCCCATACCTCGACATCAGCTTCCGCTCCCGAAACCAACACAGATTCATGTGCCATCAGCCTCGAGAACTTATCCGCGGCTAAGCATGGAGCTACCAAGGCCAAAGGCCGTCAGAGGGCCCTTCTCGACGCACCTACCACCACCCCTACTGCGCGTTCTAGCTTAGCTCCCCCAAGTGTCTCCATACCTCCACGCCTGTGCCCCACGCCCGCATGTTCCATAGGTGCGCCTCCATTGAAGGAGCTGGCCGTCTCCAGCCCATCTCCATCCCAACGTCCAAGGAAGGATCAAGTATCCAGAGAGAAAACCACTCAAAACGGGAACCGCACGAGGTTGCTGTCGTTCGCCGCCCTCCGCCGCCCCGTTTCGGGCTCGGTGAGAAGGGCGACGGTAGGGTCCAAGCTAACGTTGATATTCGGCTCTGACCTCGGGAAGCAGGCAACCGAACCCAATTACAGTTAGGTAGTCAAATAGGCACCCTGTTTGGCACTAAGAAGGGAGGCTAGGCGAAGGGAGCAGGGTGATGCATCTTGAACGGCGACGGATTATTTGATGGCGGTTGTTAGTGACGGGACGTTATTTCTTTGCAGAACTGGCAGACACATGGCTGGTCGTCCATCATCCGTCATCCCGTCCCTCCCTTTAGCCCCCAATATCTCCCGAAGGAGCAAAACGAGCCCTCGATGTGCACACACACACGCGCACGCACACCCTCCCACAGTACGAAGTATGCATAACAGACCTGCACGCCGCCTTGCCAGCCACCGACCGGGCCAAGACTCCTGTTGATGAAGGGAAGGGAACCTGAGGCCACGGACGGGATATGTGTGACAGCAATCGGGGCCGTTGTCTAACGACTCAATGGCAGTCCTATCTTGTGTTAATTACACACGGCAGAGGAGCCAACATGGCGCCCGTTCGCGGATGTTTGCGTGCGCGCATGGACGACGGGCGGCCGGTGGTCTAAGTCCGCAATGGACTACTGGACTCGTCAACAAGAGACGCTGGATCGGCTCACCTCACCCCAGGATTTGTTACCAGAAGGCGTCGGCAGCCAGGGGTGCTCCACCAAGGAGCCAGGAGCTCATCATGACCAGGGGTTCTTACAGGCCAAGACAAGGGATGAATTCTCCGCCCCCGTGCCCGTGAGCAAGAGAAGGCCCAGTCTTTTGTTCTTTTTCTCTGTACTAAAGCAGCACCGGCAGCAGCCCCAGTCCCTTCCAGGACAGATTCACCGAGGTTAATACCTTGGGTCTTGGCGGCCATGTCTTGCACACCAGGTACTCTCATCTATCGCGTCCCCGGAACGGCGAGACAAGAGAGGACAGGACAGGGCAGGAAAGCCCCCAGGCAAGATACCTGGGATGTGTACAACGAGCGAGCACGAGTTTCTGCGTAGATATCCGACCGCCACATGGTCGCACACATCGTCGGTGGCGGCATCCCACATGGCCATGATGGCCTCATCTCATGCCCATGGCGGCATTTGCAGCAACTCCAAGCCCATGCATGATGCCATTATTTATGTACACTTATTTCTTGGTTGTCTCAGGTCCCCAGGTCTAACAGCAGAAAGAAGAAATGTCAGCACACTCACCCGCCCGCGCACACACACACACGGACACGGATACACACACGCACAGAGAAACCCGAAAGCTGGTCGGGTTTTCACCCCCCCAGTCTGCCAGGTCCCGGGTCTTCACCGAGATCCCCTCGCGAGACATCACCAGATCTGACCCCACTTTTCTGGACCTTTGGCTTCTGGTTGCCCAATGCTCAACAGCTTGATTCATTGACGCCGCATCCCCATGCCCGTGATGGACCGGGATAGCACCCGACGCGACCTTGGTCCTGTGCTGTCGGAGGGTGTGGTACGTACCTCACTCCCCAGCCGGACATGCACCTGCTCGCCAGCCAATCGCCGCTCCGGCGACATCGGGGCTTTCACCGACGCAACGCGATCCAAGCCGAAGGGACGAGTTCGGTATCCATGCCTGACCTGTCTGTTTCTGGCTTCACCGTCTCACCACTTTTCGAATCACCTGGTGCGCTTTTGCTGTCTAGCCTATTATTAAGCGTTGAGCCTCGGAGTTGCAACCTTTGACTGGACCCTTCACCTTGGCTTGGCTTGGCTTGACTCGCGTCATGGATGGATGGATGGACCGTTGTCTGTCTCCTTGACGTGCATCAGGAGTTGTCACATCTCAGGTTTCCGGTCTCCTGCTTGCTTGCTTGCTTGTTTGTCTCGTCTGTCTGTCAAGCTTAAACCGTTCGGACCTTGATCCCGGGGCTTATCTCCGGTCCTGACTCCCGAGGTCTATGGCCGGAGTGGATGAGGCTCGTCTCGTCGGGCTAATTCAAGACCGAGAGAGGTCCCGGATCGTTGACAGCGGTACGTACCTACCGACGCCCACCCATTTTATTTTATGCAGCATTGCATTGCCGGTGTGTGCCTCGACGATCCCTCTCATTTGCAGGCTCTCTACATGTGTGTCTGTCTTCAGCTTCTGCAGAACCGTCCTCGATGGTGTGCAGCACATGGTGGAAGCGGTGGAAGCAGTGTAGATCGGTGCCACTTGTTCCGCCACAATAAGCTCTGAATCGAGTAGAAGCAGACGCATCACGGCTTTGGCGAATATCGTCGTGATACGTATCGGATCGTGCCAGGTCAACGGTGCCGTCTTACTGCTGGCTTTGTAAATTGCAAGTCTATATGCCCAACCACTCCTACGTGGCACCCCGAGATGCCTATTGTTTCCCAACCATGACCCGTCTCTATGCCTGACGAGAAGATATCAAACCAATTCCCAACGAGATACATTAAGTTACAAGCATAACAGGAAGCTTCCTCAGCGAGGCACCAATCCGAGCCGCAGGAGTCAGACTCACCACGCCTGGTCCTTTGTCCAAGGAGAGTTGAGGAACTCGCCCTTGTCGTCCCTCGAGTACCCAATCTCGTCCCGCTTGTCGTCTACAAGCCTCCCCCACTCGAGCAGCAGCCGGAACAGGTAGGCGTCCATGTCCCTCTCGCCCAGCGCCTCGGCCGCCCACCGGGCCCCCTGCCGCGCGATCCACCGCGCGTCCTTGGCCCTCGCCTTCATGTCGGTGTCTCGCCCGTTGAGGTAGGCCCTCTTGTGCGTGCCTGCAAAGTACGACAGCGTCGTGTGCAGGCCCTGGTAGCGCGTATCGATGGGGACAAAGTGCAGCCACGGCATCAGCCGGTCTGTACACCACGTGCGGAAGAGCGTCGACACCATGGGCACGCTGCTGGACCGGAGCGTGCGGACGAGGTCGGGGGACGGCCCGCCGTCTTCGTCCAGGAGGAGGATGAAGCGGTACTCTAGCGGGTCCTGGTCCTGGGCCTCGTCCACAATGCCATATGTCTGGTTAATGAGGGCGCAGTTTGGCCCGAGACAACCCGTATAGTTGTTCATGCCCACGCTGAAGGGGGTCGCGAGGTTGGCTTCCGTGACGGACACCCTTTCGTGTCGATATTTGGTGTCGTCTTTGGCGGTTGGCAGGATCATGGTAACCTTGTCATGAAGGTTCTGGTTTCCCAGGAGATGAAGCAGTCGGAACTTGTGGTTTCCGCGCAGGGCCTGGTCACTGATAGGACCTTGACCGGTCTGGCCTCTCCAGAACATGGCATCGTAACGGCGGTCGAAATCCCACTTCATGTCCGGCTTCGAATCGAGAGGCCGGGGAAGAGGGATGAGGATATCTTGGAATGGCTCCGTCTTGGAGCCTCCAAACAAGGGTAGCAGTTGCCGAATCGGCTCCGCGTGAGGGCTCGAGAGGGACATGCCGTGGAGGTACTTGAGGTCTGGCTGGGAGCAATACTCGAGGGATCGTCCCCAATTCACCAAGATCTGCCCCTTGGAATGCCTTCGCACACAGGAGGAGCAGAACTCTCCAATGTTCCAGTGGGGGGTGATCCGGGTCTTTGATCCAGGAGGACAGGCCTCAACCTGCATCTGGCGATAGTCGGATGGGGAGATGGGAGAGTATGGTGAATCCTCCTGTCCAATTACCGTGTCTTGAGTTGATCCTCTAGGGTCGAGCACTTCCTCAGTCTCATTTCCACTGTCTATAGATCTCTTGGAGATGAGATTCACAATGGGGGTAAGGTCAGCTCGGCTTTGCCCCTTGGCATTCTCCCACGACGGAAGGATCCGCGGCGTGGGCTCCAGGTTGACAGGGAAAAGAAGATCGGGCAGAAACTTGGCAAACTTGTTGATAGATGCCACAAGGTTGTCCAATGCCTCGGCGTCAGGGCCCGTGACATCAGGGGCTCGAAACGCCTTGCCACCGTAGATGGTGATTGTGTGAACTCCTGGGAATTTTGCCAGCATAGCAGCCCTCTGGCGCAACTTGGCTGGCGGAACTGCCAGGAAGGGCTTGAGATCTCTGTCGATCTGGTCGAATTGGTCAATGACGGTGGTGTTTTGAGCAAACTCGAACCAGTCGGCGAAGCCTGGGGGTGGATCACGGCCCTCGTGGCGTTCCTTGTAGATCTTGTGGGCGACGGGGAGACTACCGCTCACAGCCGCATGCTGAAGCCATCGGTCATGTCTGATGTTTGCTCTAAAGACGAGATCGTTGATGGGATGGCGGTTGCTAAAGGTCTGCGGTTGTTGAATGGTGATGTAGATGCTGGTCCCCACAACTAGACCAATAAGCAAAGCAGTGAGCATGAAGCGCCGTACAAATATGACGGAGCGCAGGTCGTGGCAGTATGTAAAGATGATCATGCCGAAGGCCACGAACCAGAGCGGCGTGATGGCAGGGAGCCGCGAGGGGTGCAGATAATCTCCATACTTGAAGATGTTCTCGCACGCCTTTGCCGTGCCAACAAGAAAAGTGATGATACTGGATGGTGTAAGAGGTGATGTCTCGCACACCCAGAACGCAGCCGAGATCATGAGCGCTGCAAAGGCGAAGCTGTCGACGATGATGTCGAAGCCATACAAGAAGCCGAATCCTGTGTGTAGGGATGACGAGCCCCTGAGGAGCCTGCTTCCAACCCAGACGCAGCCCATTGACAGAGCCGATAGAACAAGGACCGTTCCCAGAGTCCTCAGACGAAGCTTAGCCGTCCGCGACCAAGCTAGCAGTCTCCACAACAGGATGACGATCAGGGCATCCAGCATGAGCCCGACGCACTGAAGGAGCAGAGTGGTCCTCTTACTCTCAACTAGGTCAAAACAGTAGTACGTCGAGCGCGTCATCTGGCTGACGGCAAAGTACGTGCCGGTAGCAAACGTCAAGACACTTGACACAGCCATGGTGAGGACGACCCGAGGCCCACTGAACCAGTCGATTAGGTCGTCAAAGCACGAGCGCCAGGGGTCATCGGGGTCCTCTGGGGGAGGGAAGCCCCATTTCCGACGGGTGTTAAGGATTTCATATGCAAAGATGAGGACGCAGAGAAAGGACTGGGGGATATGTCAGTATTCAGGGGGGGTGTTGTAACAGTTGGCAAAATACCTCAAGGCCTGGAGTCGAGCATTGCTGCTGGTAGTTTACACGGTGAAAGATTTCCAGCCTGAAAACAATACAGAGAACAAGGACAGGAAGTGAGAGACGTCGTGGCCGCTTGGGCTGATGGGCATTGGGGCCATTAAGAGCCGCGTCTGCAGCACCATCCAACAGAGACACCTCACGACGGTGTCTGGCAAAGCGTCCATCTGCACCGGGAAGCCACTTTGTGAAACAGCTCACACCGTAGCATATGATTCCAGAGAGGAGAAACAAAAGGAATGACGATAGACGAGGGCTCTCTGAAGAAGGGAGTTGGCGTGTGAGCCTTCTCATGCCAAGACAAGGGTGGTTGAGACTAACCAGTTAGAGAATGCCGTTCCAGAGTCTGAGAGATGTAAAAGAATGACAAGGCGGCGCTGGTTAATGAGAATTAGCATCAGATGTAAAAATGGGACATGGGAGATTGCACCAGAGGCCGAATAGCTGGACGACCCAATTCTGGACCATGATGCTGATGGAGGGCCTCGACCGCGTTCAGGGTCAGGATATCGCGAAACAAAGACAGGAAAAGAAGGTCCCCTCTAGAGAAATCGTCATGTCATTACGGTCGTGCCCGGGATTACCTCGCCTCCTGCAGTACTAAAAACATGAAGGGGGGAAACGAAACACGCTCCTTTCTCTCACGTCGTCGTAGATGAAGCTGTCATGATGAGGCCAGCCCCTGGTCATCTTTTTTTCCCCATATCTCATCAGGGGAAAGAGGCTGACGACACACACGAAGCCCCTGAGAGATTACCTAAGCGGAGGACGTCAGTGCTATTTACAGCAGGTTTCAGCCACTAAAACGGGCAAGTGCCCCCCCACCTTTGAACGGCAGCTAGTTCAAACTCCCCTGAGATCATCTCAACTCCATGCCACCATCGCCAAAGAAACTCCCCCGGCCTGTGATGTAATCACCTCGTCTCTGCCATGGCCGGCTTCAACGACGCGCCCTTCATCAGAGGCCTCGCCGTGCCCTCCGTCTGCGCCCTCATAATATTCCTCGGCTACTTCTCCCAGGTCGTCTTCTCCTTCTCGACCCTCGACCCGGGCCCGCCCTCGCGCTCCGAGACGCTCCTCTTCAACGGCCTCCTCCTCGTCCTCTGGATAACATACTACCGCGCCGTCACCGTCGACCCAGGCCGCTATGTCTTCAAGGAACGCGTCATCGACGCCGATGATGCACAGCGCTGGTGCAACAAGTGCTCGGCGCCCAAGCCCCCCAGGTCTCACCACTGTCGCCATTGCGCGCGGTGCGTTCCCAAGATGGATCATCATTGTCCGTGGACGCGTAACTGCGTGTCCATGACAACGTTTCCGCACTTCTTACGCTTCCTCATCTACACGAACCTGTCGCTCTGGATGCTCGCATACCTCCTGTGGCAGCGCTTCGCCGTCCTTTGGGACCAGCGCCTCATGCCCGCATACCTAGGCCCCAGCCTCTTCGGCCTCATCTCCCTCTCCCTGATCACGCTCATCGACTTCTTTACCACTGTCGCGCTGGGCATCATGCTCATCAACACCGTCAGGGCCTGGATATTCAACCAGACCATGATTGAGGGCTGGGAGCAGGAGCGCCACGAGGCCCTCATCGACAGGGGCGTCAAGGACTGGTGGGACGTGACGGGTCCTGACGGCGAAAAGGTGCGTTTCGAGAAGCTCGAGTTCCCATATGACATCGGCTTCTTTGCAAACATGTCCCAGGCCATGGGCACCCGCAACGTCCTCTGGTGGTTCTGGCCCCTCGCGGGAAACCCGGTCATTGCAAAGGACGGTCGCGGGTCTG
The DNA here is from genome assembly GCA_006518225.1 of Fusarium neocosmosporiellum. Taxonomy (NCBI): domain Eukaryota; kingdom Fungi; phylum Ascomycota; class Sordariomycetes; order Hypocreales; family Nectriaceae; genus Fusarium; species Fusarium neocosmosporiellum. Next base: position 4,603 of record SSHR01001555.1, on the reverse strand, counting down.
GCTGGACATGGGAGGAGAACGGCTTCAACCGCGTCGAGGGTCTCTGGCCGCCGCCGGACCCGGACAAGATGCGCCGGGCGGCGCGGGGCTGGCCGGCCGCAAATCGTGACTACGCCGAGGAGCTCCGCCAGGCGAACCTGGACCCGGAGGAGTTCAAGGCCGAGTTCCAGCGGCGCCAGTCCGAGGACGCCAGAAGGCGCAGGAGGCAGCTCATGGCCGAGCTTGAAGAGGTGGACGACTTTGACATGTACGATGACGAGGAGTATGATCGCGGCTTCGACGGTGGCTTGGGTTGGACAAACTCAGACGGAGACCGTTTACGAGATTATGGAGTTGACGAGGAAGAGTCAGAGCCCGAGTTTGAGGACGAGGATGTCCCGCTCGCGGAGCTCATACGAAGAAGAAAAGTTCTACAAAAGGACAACTACGACTAAAGGGACACGAAACGAAAATAGAAGAATAGAATCTTTTTCTCAGTTTAAAAGAAGCAATTTGACATTTCTAGAACAAGCAACAAAAAAAACAGAGAAGCTTAGTAGGTTAAAACATGTAGAAATCTCTCTTGATCCATGCTTTTCCTCCCACATAACCCTTTCTCCCTTCCAAGCATACCAGACAATGATCCTCCCTGCCCCATACGCTTGCCCAAAAGCTTTCAAGAAAAACCCAACAAGCGGCCGTGACTCTTCTTTTTTAGCCCGCCCCAAACGAAAAAAGGGCTTTCCCAGCAGCAAATCAACTCGGTTGCCCAGCTCAGTCTTGTATACAACAAAAAATGCTCCCCCCCTCTTTCTCTTGTTCTTGCATGCTGCTCTGTGTGCGTGTGTATGTCATTTGCGCGCAAGGTTGTAAATCGACATCTTGTCATTATCCTTTTGAACGGAAAGATTCGTGAAGCATATACTCGTGTCGACTACCAGTCATCATCATCCTCCTTCTCCCGCTGCATAGCGTTCTTGCGAGCCAGGAGAGCGTCCGCCAGACTGCCTCCCAAGCTGGGCGTAGGAGTGCTGCTACGACTTCCAGTACTACCGTTCAGCGTGTTGAGGCTCATGCCAGAGTCGCGCTGCTGCAGCTCGGCAGGCTTGCGGTTAGCCGCAGGCCGTTTGGCCGGGGGCTGCGGAGGCGTCGGCTTGGTCCGTGGTGGGGCCGGCGGCGCACGCGGGGCCGGAGGAGCTTGTTCCTGAACGTAGGCTGCAGGAACCCAAGCCTGCTGCTCCGTCTGCTGGTTCTTGGCTAGCCACCAACCTGAATTATAGTGTTAGTTGACACGTTCGGTTCCCATTGGCAACATTGACAGAGGTTCTTACCATTGTTCTCCTTCTGAACAATCTCAACGATCTCATTGGCGTGAATCGAGAGCTCGTTCTCCCGCTGGGCCGCAAAGTCGTACAAAACCTTGGCCAGGATCTTGGGAGGGCTTGCCGGTCGTGCAGGGGCTGCAGGAGGGGGAGGAGGTGGTGGTGCACGTCCAGCGCCGCTGGCATTGCGGGTATGGTTTGAGATGGAGTTTGCAACCGCAGCGTGCGCGTTTTGTGTCGATACAGGGCGATGCGGGACAGTGACGGGACCTTGGGAAGCGGCGGTGGGGATGGCAGCAGCCGCGGTGACAGCAGCTGGTGGTTGAGGGACAGGTCGAGAGCCCGCACCAGGTCGAGGCTTGGCCGTTCGGTTGCCAGTGAGTCGAGATGGTCGACCGTTGGGACCTCCCGGCTTGATCAACTTGCCTCTAGTGATGGGTCGAGGGGGTACTGGCTTGCCCTTGGGTGTGGGCTTCGAAACCGAGTTTGGTGGCTCACCAGGTTGTGTGTGGATGCCACCACTCTTGTAATAGTCGACTGGAAGCTGGGAATCCTTGAGAACCTTGACTTGCTGCATCTTGCCGGGCTTCTTGGCGTATTCGATCGTGTCACCGATCTTGAGGTTGAAACCTCCAGGCATCGCCCGCTGCATCTGAGTAAACAGCTCAGTCTTGAACACACAGTTCATCAAAGGGTCCGGTTCCTGGGGAGAGCCAATGCCGAGTGAGAACCAGTCGTCGCGAGCCGTCGACGTGCCAATGAACTTGATCGCGCCCAGCGGTACGGACTTTTCAGCCGAGATATGAGGCTGACCATTGGCGAGGATTTGGGCAATGATATAGAACTTGCTGTTGGTAACAACAATGATACGCGGGCTGGGCTTGCTGGAACGACCAAACTTGGCTTCCAGGATCTCAGCTCGGCAAGAGAAGATGGTCATTTCGTTTGAGCCAATACCGGCAGCATTGCGGATCTGTGCTCCAGGACCATTGGTAGCATTGATGCCCAGGTAGTCACCCAGGAATCTTCGGGAACCCAAAAGACTCATACGACGTCTCTCCTTGCGTCCTCCGAGAACCCGGTGGCCCTGGTCTCGAAGTTGCAAGTACTCGGCTCCAGTTCGCTTCTTCCTCCAGAACCTCTGGATTCGAGTGGCGGATTCGGCTCGGTAGGCAAGGTAAGCTCTCCACATACGCTGGATTCGGGTAGCCATGTTGTGCCAGTATCTATCTCTCATGTGCTCAAGCGCAAAGAGAGTTTCAGGGGCCTTGATGAATGCCTTGGTGACTCCCATCTGCCACTCTTCCTTAGGGATGCTGGTATCCTTGAGAATCTGCTTGACAGCAGCTTCGGTGGTACCGTCCCAAGTGTATTCACCAGCATACGAAGTAGCAGGCGACAAGAGGAAGAATCGGTCAACAAACTTGTCGAATGCTTGACGGTAGGCGAAACCGGCTCGACGAATGCGAACGTTCTCCTGGAGACCGAGATACTTGATTTGATGAAGAACGTTGGGACCGTTGTACTCGGTGGGCGACTTGTTCTCGTTTGGCTTGATGGTTCGGATATATGACGGCTGGCACTTCATCAAAGTATCAACCAGGGCATTCGCAGACGTTCGGATGCGGTCACCAGCCGAGGGAGGCTGCTTTCGGTTATCTTGATCAACCGGGCGAGGGAACAGGGTATGGACGAATTGGTTTCCGCTGTGCTGGAACAGGTTGAGCAGACCCTTGAGGAGCTGATCCTTGTTCTTGTCCGTAATACCATCCACAGTATAGGTGACATCACCTGCATAGTGCTTGATGATGAAGTTTCCTTGACGAGGGGTAAGATGGGCGTGCGACATGCCGTTGATGCTCTGCATGAAGGTTCGATCGCAAGCCGCAGGGTCAGCGTGCGCGGTCTTGGTGGCATCTTTCATGGCGGAGAAGATGCCCGGTGGTCGGATCTGCTCAATCAGGTCACACACAACCTTGTTGTCAAAGTACTTGATTGGCGTCCATTGAATCTGCTCCTTGGCATACTCGTCCTGCTCGGCCTTGAGAGTAAGCTGAATAAAGATCTGCTGCAGCTTCTCGTTGACGTAGTTGATGCAAAGCTGTTCAAAACTGTTCTTTTCGAAAATCTCGAAGCCGTAAATATCCAGGATACCAATCGTGTTGCTAGTCGGTTGTCGAGCCTTGAGAGACTTGTTGATGCGCTCAACAATCCAGTCGAACAGGTTGCTGTAGATGGCCTTGGCCAGCGCATCTCTTGTAGCCAGTGCCTGGGCCGGGTTCGCAGGCGATTCGATAACTTCGCCGTTTCGAGGAGTCAGAATTCGAATCGTGATGGCGTTGATGAGCTGCTCGGGGGTGACCTCCATGAGGTATGCAGCGAAATCCACCACGGACCTATCAATCACCTCGGCATAGCCACCCTGGTCCTCCTGAAACTGGATGTTTCCAATCCAGAGAATGGCCGCAAGCATGCGGAAGATCTCGTCCTGCTCGGGTTGGCTGAGACCAATAATCTTCATGGCGTTGAGCGTGTCTTGGAATTCGGCGAGATCGTCGATGCCGTCCACGTCGAAGCATTTTGACCGGCTCGTGTAGACGTACGTCTCGGGTTTCTGGATGCCAAATGTCTCTCGGTACTGCTGCGAAGCGCCCTTTGTGAATTGGTAAAAGATGTGGAAGTTGCGCTCGTTCGTGATCTGGCCCACCACTCGCGTCTTCTCCAGGAGGTAGTTTGTGATGTCGGCGCCTACGGGTTCGCCCTGAGCGTTAAAGTAGATTTGTAGGTATTTGCCGAATCGTGACGAGTTGTTGTTTCGCAACGTCTTTGCGTTTCCAAACGACTCGAGCAGGGGGTTGGTTGCCAGCACCATGTCCTTGATCTGCTTGATGTCTCCCGACTCTCCACCAGACACGCTGGCGATGTACTGCATGATGCGCTTGGCGGCCTCGGTCTTGCCAGCGCCCGACTCTCCCGAAATGATGACGCACTGGTTATCACTGTATGCCTTCATGTTGTAGTATGCGGATTCGGCGATGGCAAAGACGTGCGGCGGCATCTCGAGTCGGTTCTTGCCCTTGTAGGTGTCGAGGACCTGATCGGTATAGATACCCAGGTCCCGGAAGGGGTTGACCGAGACCAACACATGGCCGATATAGGTATAAATCTCGGCGCCCTCGAATCGCTTCTTCAAGTTCTCGTTGATGGCCTCGTTGGACACTTTGCTCAGCAGGGTCAGATCAGAGACACCGATCTCCTTCTTCTTGGTGGTCTCGAAGGTGGCCTTCTTGGGCTTTGCGCTG
>SSHR01001548.1:0-28986 GCA_006518225.1 Fusarium neocosmosporiellum | reverse complement strand
CCCCCTTTCTTTCTGACTGAGGCGATCACTTCTTGTTTGTATACTCCAGTTACGGTCGCAAGTCGTGACAAAGACCACATTTTGGTTGCTGGTTGAGCACCCAACACAAACAGGACAGGAGGCAGGATTGCTGTGGGAACTCCTATCTGTCGGATAAACAAGTCATGATAACCGACACCTATTTCTTTATGTTTAGTAACTGGGTGCTTCACATGACCTTGACAGACAAGTGCTTCACTCATGAAAGACTCAACAACAGTCACTGCTCGAGAGAAGATAGTATATGCTTGGCCAACGGCATATTCATTGCTCCATTGGATATCATAAAGATGACTCCTGCTAAATCACAACAAAAGTAACCCAAACTCCTCCCCTCCCATAGCGTCTAGGCGATCTCCACACCGGCAGATGCTCTATGTTGTCATTTACCACTGTCTAGCAGCAAGCCTCGTCACAGGCGCAGAGACCGCAGCAGATCTCGCAGCCAGCCTCTTCACCACCGCGCATGCTCATCTCGGGCTGGGGCTCGGCCGTCTTTGACATTGTTAGCTCCAGGGGCCGAGTGTCATTTCTAGAACTCAAACTCACGGGCTGCTGGGTGACAATGTCACCGTTATCAGTCGTCATGGGGGCTTGCTGGGTGGGCTCCATGGAAGCAGGCATGATTGCAGATAGAACAAGGTTGGAAACAAGGTGGAAAGTGGGAAAAAAGACTGCAGAGTTTGGGACCTGTATCGGTGGGATGTGTGTGTGTGTATCTCTTGCGTAGGTAGGTACTGTACAGCAGAACGGCAACCCATAGCCGGCGGCCGTCTCTTAAGTAGCCAGGCAGTGGCGCTTCATGAGGCGTAGCTCAAGGGAGAGACAGCTGGAGACCCCTGATCAGAGGCCGCCAACATGTTTCCAGTTGTGCCTCCATCACGGCTCCTGATACCACTGACGTACGCTTGCGGTGCCGGTTTGCCGGTGGCTCTCGACGTCTCTGGCCGACTCGTACCCACGGGAGTAGCCGTGGCTGGGCCGGGCAAGGGGCTACTGTATTCAGGGACTGCAACCATGAATGAACCCTCGAGGGACGGCAATCAGAGGCCGAGATGGAGTCGCCGTGCGTAACCATTCGTCCAAGCTGCTGGAACCATCAGCCATCAGCGGCACTGGCTGCCGATATGCGGTGCCGAACTTCCGGGAAGCTCCACCCCGCATTTGACCGATACAGCACATGGATTGCCTCGCAATGATCTCACTCGAAACACCACGGATTACCTTCCCAAACATCATATATACCTATTATTATCCAGAGGCCAAAAGAATGATAGGTAAAGAATGCTGAAATGTGAATGGCATAACGAATCACCAAAACCACCAAAGAGCCAAAATACCCAGGATAGTGGTGTCAGAGAACCATTCAGATTTGCTCTTGGAACCGCACAGTAATGTGGAAGCAGACCAACAGCTGCAACACATCAATTGTCAGATGAAAGCGTTCCGTCGTGATATCACCTCCTCAAACATCCTCCGGTCAGACCTGGTGCACAATAGGCAGATGACAGACATTGTTAGCAAGTGAATCAAGTCAGCAGGGCTCGTCACGATGCCACATCACAGGGCTCAACTCGATCAGAAATATGCTAGGGAACAATCGATTCTGTCGACTATTGCCTCCAACAACTTGACGTGTCCAAGACTTTTTTGCTTTAGTATTTTGAGAGTCGCGCAGCCTTGAACCGGCTGACCCTCTCTTTTCCTCCGTCCGGCTCGTCCAAGGGCTGGATCGGAGACTCGTCTTCCTTGAGGAACCCACCTTCTCGCTGAATGAACTTCTTGCGCATCCTCTGATACTCATCAGCAACCTCGTGGTGGATCATTTCATCGTCAATTTCATCCGGGGGCTGTGGATCTGCCTTTGTTTCACGCTCAACTAACGTGTCAGCTAACGTTGTTCCTTCGGGGCCCGTGGGTGCCGTTGGTCGATCCTGATCCAGGAACCTGACGGGAACGTCAAGAGGGCCGGGTGGGACACCCGTATCCCTAGCCTTCTTGAAGCGAGAAGGTTTGCGATTCGACTTGACCTCAGGGGTCTTGGTAGGGCCCGATCGCTCAACAACGTCACTCAGTGGTTCCACTAGAGGCTCCTTTTCCTTAATAGGAGCCTCCTTCACCGGAAGGGTCGTGGGTTCCTTTTCGGGAGCAATGTCAAGACTTGAGGCGAAGCGAACTCCCTTCTTGCCGTTGGGTGCCTCGGGTTGCTTCTCTTTGATGTTTGACTTGGTGGGTGCCGGTTTTGATGCCGACGATGCTGCTTCGGCCTCTCGCTTCACGACGATGCGGCCAATACCCTCATCGTCTGAACTCGATTCCGCATCCTCCTCTTCTTGCTCGGCCTTTTCAGTGAAACGCGACTTGATGCCCAGCTTCTTCTCGAGCTCGAGCATCCTTTGACGGTAGCCGTCTGTCACGATGCGACCAGTGGACCGGCCATACTTGTCCTCTTCGTCGTCATCGTCTTCGAAACCTTCGTCGCTATACTCAAAATCGTAGTCGTCATCGTCGTCGGTGTCTCCCTCCTCCAGTTGCAACTCTGCGACAACAGCGCCAATTTCGCCCGAGTATGCGAGCATCTGTCGCCGCAATTCTGCTTCTTCCTCGTCATCGTCTTCAGGAATAATTGGTTGTTGTTTGCTGATGATTTCCTGCTCTTTGGCGTGGTTCATGATTTCTTCGACGCGTTTGGCATTCCGTGAAATCTGGGGGGTAGGTCCGTCCTGTGTTTTGGTGTCGGCGGCAAACGACACTCCTTTGCTGGCAGAGGGCAGAGGCTGCACGGGCTTTTCTGATGATGGCGTTGGTGCAGCTGCCGGCTCTGGAGCGCTCCTTGAAACTGTCGGTTCCTCCTTCTTGGGGACTTCCTCCTTTGTGGCTTCTTCCTTTGATGTCGGCTCATCCTCCTCGAGATCCTTCACACCGGCCTTTTCGAGAGCCTCTCGAACCTGAGGCAACGAGTCGCCAGGCTTGTTCAGCCTGTAAGAGACGACATTGTCGTCGTCGTCAAGCTGCTCAATAATTTCAGTGATCGGCAGACCCTCCTCGTCGGTGGCATCTGGCTGACTGATAACTGTGGCTGCGGCAAGCTTATTCTCTGCCGCCTCAATCTGCTTCTCCAGCGACTCGATATTCTTGGTGACATAGTCGATGCGTCGGTCAAGGACATTTAGGATCTGCTCCTTGGACTTTCGAGTCTTTGAACCGAAAATCTCATCGATCTCACGTCGATTGACGAGTTCGCCCTCGAAGCCATCTTGAATTGTGGCTAGCTCTGTCTCGGTCGTCTTGCACACGGCGTCGACCTCCTCCTTGAGAGCCTCATACTCGGCATCCCACGTCCTCCAGTGCTGCAGGGCCTTTTGCAGCTTGCTGACATTTTCTTCGAGCTGCTGCCGGTGCCGTTCGAGATCTTGGAAACTGTCTTTGCCTGGAGACATTTTGCCGATCTGATGCAGCTGCCGTGAGGCGCTGGTGGCGGAAACAGAACTTTTTTTTGTCGGGGTAAGGTAGCGATGATGAGTGATGAGGAAAAATGCCAGGGGTGCCTGGAGCTTAACGTGACGGGTAAACACCGGCAGAAGATAAGCGCCAGGGACGTCATTCACGCCTGCCTGCACGCCCCTCATCTCACGAACAGCACAAAGGCGTGTTTGACATATCAGCCATGGATCTTGGTAGGGGAGGATCGAGTGTTTTGGGCGTCTTATAAAAGCCACCTGATGACCGTGCGGGGCGGGATGAGAACTTGTCCTCCTGCATCTTGATCTTGGTGTGCTAGGCCATCATCTATAGCATCAAGTCATGACAGAGTCCAGCAACACCAAGACCCTCGAGGCCAAGTGCTTCTGTGGTTCTGTCCACTTCAAAGTCGACGTGCCTGTATCCTCCCTCCCGTTCCTCACCCATCTCTGCCATTGCAGCCTGTGCAGATATGGCTCAGGAGCGCCATGCATTTTTCACGCTGCGCTCCCCCTGGACGTTATCCCCAAGTTCGTGGCACCATCGTCGGAGAAGAACATGACGGGTTACCTCTTCGGAAACGGCATTGCGACTTGGAACTTTTGCTCAACGTGCGGCTGCCACATTGCCTGCATTGCGGTCGACAAGAGGACCTGGACGCCCTCCACCTCCATCTTCATCGACGGCCCTGAATACTTTCACATCCGCAAGCACATTTATAGCAAGTCGACAAAGGATGGTGGCATTGCGCAGGCGTTGACGCACACGAGGGGTCAAGATTTTATCGACTGGAACCCCCCTGATGACAGTCCCCATGCAAAGATCGTTGAATCTCGCCCGGAGGTTGGTGAGGATGGAAAGGATCGTCTTCGCGTCCAGTGCGAGTGCAAGGGTGTTTCCTTCACGATCCCTCGACCAAGCCAGGAGGTTATCGACGACGAGTACATGTCCCAATTTGTATCCCACAGAGATAAGTCGAAATGGCATGCCACGTTTGATGCGTGCGACGATTGCCGCCTCGTCAATGGGACTCATGTCGTGGGATGGACCTTCATCCCCCTTTCGGTGTGTGAGCCTCCCATCAAGGACGACCTCCTCATCGGCACGGCAAAGACCTTCAAGTCATCAGATGAAGTCTTGAGATCCTTCTGTGGCACCTGTGGAGCAACAATCTTCTTCTCTCACAGCGACCGACGCCCAGGAACCAAGCAGCACGTCGTCGACTTGGCAACAGGCATCCTGAGAGCCCCCGAGGGCGTCATGGCGGAGAACTGGCTCACTTGGCGAGGAAGGCTGGCATGGTTCGACAGCGGCAAAAGATACGATCAAGAATTTACAGAGTCGCTGCAGGAGGGAATGAACAAGTTGGCGTTGGATAGATACGGCGTGGTTGATGATTACAACATCGGTTGATTGCTCCGGAGTTTCGGAGACGGCGCCGAGAGACGATGCATGACAGGGGAGTTGGGGTGGGAGCGAGCGATGTAGTATCAGTCTTTCGGTGATTTTGAAAATCTCAAAACTTTCAGAAATGAATTGAAGCATGTACTTGAATGTGCTGGAAGCTCCTGTTTATGCTCTATGCTTGGCCGTGATTCAATCAATCATGGCGACTTTTGTTAGCGGGCTCGCCTCCGAGAGGCCGTAGTAAAGGCGCCGGCGCCGGACAGTTACCGACGGTCTCCGGCAGCGTCAACGAGTGAGTGCAATTTTGCCTCACCAGGAGAGATAAGTATATAAAAAAATCACAAGCTCAACTATTCAGGACTCATTAAAGCAATTTTTGACTCTTTTGAAGCCTCGACCTCCTACCTATTGAGCCTACATCACTACGGCCTCTATCAAGTGGATTACCCGAGCTTTCAGCGACTCACTCACCCCAAGACATTCCCCTCTCACCAACTTTTTGCCGACCCATAGACGTCGCCCAATTCGATGCGTCATGTATATTGGCGAGCTATTAGGCAACCTTTCAGATTCATAGCAGTTTCGAGAGCCTCCGTTTACACCATGGCTTCTTCAAGTCGATCGTACAATGTAGAGTTCTCTCCCCGCAGTGATGGACATGAGGCTGACTGGCTGTAGGACGCCATTGATGCGCTCAACTCACTCCAGACGCCTTTCGACATAATAGAGGCTCGGAGGAAGGCTGGTATTAGACCAGACGCTGTGTCTATCAAGGAGATGAGGACGTATCTTCATCGAATCGGCTACACTGTGAGGGCTTGGTAAAAAAAAAAAAACCGCTTAATATCACGACTAATAAGGTCAACAGCTCGCAGACTTGGATCGCCTCAAGATAGTTCACGTAGCAGGAACTAAAGGCAAGGGAAGCACCTGTGCCTTTGTAGACTCCATCCTCTCCCAGTATCAGCACACACATCCCGCCCTGCGCAAGACGGGCCTCTTCACCTCTCCGCACCTCATTGCTGTGCGCGAGCGTATCCGCATCAACTCGACGCCCATCTCGGAGGAGCTCTTTGCAAAGTACTTTTTCCAAGTCTGGGACCGTCTGGAGGCTGCGCCCAAGGGGGAAGGGGATGAACTCATGGCTCCCCGGCCCATCTATGCCCGCTACCTGACATTGATGAGTTGGCACGTATTCCTCCAGGAGGGTGTGAATGTTGCAGTATATGAGACAGGCATTGGAGGTGAATACGATGCGACGAATGTCGTCGAGAGGCCTGTGGCATCGGGCATTAGCACGCTGGGCATCGACCACGTTTTTGCGCTGGGTGACACGGTTGCAAAGATTGCATGGCACAAGGCCGGCATCATGAAGACCGGCAGCGCGGCCTTTACAGTTGAGCAGGTCCCCGAGGCGGATGAGGTTCTCAGGAAGAGGGCGGCGGAGAAGAAGGTTGACCTGAAAGTTCTGGATCTCGACCCTCGGCTGGAGGTTGTCAAGATCCAACCCGACGCCATTTTCCAGAAGCGCAATGCCACCCTGGCTGTTGCCCTGGCCGAGACTGCCTTGAGCAACATTGGAATTCCTCTAGCACCTAAGAGGGAACCACTACCGAAGGAGTTTGTCGATGGTCTCGAAAAGGTTGTGTGGAGAGGCCGATGCGAGGTCAAGAAGGAGGAAAAGGTGACCTGGCACGTCGACGGCGCTCACACATCTGACAGTCTCAAGATGTCGGCTAAGTGGTTCAAGGATGAAACTTCAGGACGGTATGTTGTTCCACATTCAACCCCTATTCATGTAGCTGATCCTCCCCCTTAGCTCTGGCCCTCGTGTCATGATCTTCAACCAGCAAGGCCGCTCCGAGGCTGTCGGCTTCCTTGAGCCTGTGTTCAAGGCGACGAAGCGAGATGGAAAACCTGCTTTCGACCATGTCATCTTCTGCACCAACGTCACCTACGCCGCTTCTGGCTACAAGCGAGACTTTGTCAACCGCCAGTACGACCCGGCCGAGATCGACAAGATGACGGTTCAACACCGCTTCGCTGAAAAGTGGTCAGCCCTGGACCCCGAAGCCACCGTCAAGGTGATGCCGACGATTGAGCAGTCCATCAACTATGCCCGGCACGTCGGCGAGGGTCTCCCCGAGAGTGAGACGGTGCAAGCCTTGATTACAGGAAGTCTGCATCTCGTCGGCGGAGCCCTGGGAATCCTGGAAAAGGCTGATGCTCTGTGATTGATAAAACATAGAGGCGCGTTCTTCTGGATAGGTAAATAGATGGGCATATTGGAAGGAAGGCATCTATAATAGACCCTCGGGCTCCAAGGCCCGTAAGATACCCCCTGCAAGATACATGCTCCCCGTCGCCAGGACCTTTTGATGTGAACCGCCTTGTTCCGCAATCTTTCTCACTTCAACGACTGTATCCTGTATGTTGTCAAACGTCTTTGTGTGGCAGCCAGGTGCCTTTTTATCCATCGTTCGCGCTACCCGAAGCTGCACTTCCAAGTCTCTCGCCTCGCCATCGACGGGCTTCTTCTGATCATTTCTTGTAAAAAAGGCATAACTAAAGATGTTTTCCCGCCCCGACGCGTCTCTAACTGCGTCGAGTAGCACCGTCAAGAGTTCAGCTGCGTCTCTCTCCTGTTGGTTAAAGACGAGAACTGCCGACTCTTCTGGACCAAGCGTAGCGACGAACCACTTGGCAACCTCTTGCATGCTGTCTTTGGTGTGCGCGCCATCCAGATGCCATCCGATGTGCCCCTGTTGATTGACCTCGCAGCGGCCTCGAATGTTTGCCTCCTTTAGTCCCAAAACCATCTTGTCTGGGAGGTTTAGAAGAGCAGTCTTGGGGTCACTGCCCAAGCCCAAATGTTCTCGTACAGCGAGCACAGCGAGTGCTTGGTTATACTTTTGGAAGTTGCCAGGTAGCCTGCCTGGCACGCCTCCCCATTGCTCAACAAGAGCGTCGTCTAGCTCGACGAGCTCGGCACCTTTCTCTGCCGCTCTCTCTTGCAGGACACGCCTCACACTGGGCTTCTCCTCTATCTTGCGGACGAAACCACGCACACCAGGTTTGAAGATTCCGGCCTTGTGCCAGGAGATCTTCTCGACCGTATCTCCTAGCATGGCAACGTGATCGATACCCAGTTGCGTCAAGACGGCAACCGAGACAGCCTCAGACGGCACCACGTTGGTAGCATCATATTCGCCACCGATCCCACACTCGAGAACAACACTGTCAACCTTTTCCCGCAGGAAGATGTGCCATGCGAGGATGGTCATGAATCGAAAGAAGAAGGGTTTCGAGTTTGGTCCCTCAGCCTCTGCAGTGCTCATGCCTTCTTTCTTGGCCGTGTCGGAGAATCGCTCCCATAGCTCGAAGAAGGCCTCGGCGAAAAGGCCCTGGGAGACCGGCTCGCCTTGGATGGCGATACGCTCTCGAGGACTGACGAGGTGTGGACTCGTATAGGTCCCAACTGTTTCATATTGCCGCAGCATGCCCGTAGCAAAAGCGCTCACAGAGCCTTTCCCCTTTGTGCCAGCAACGTGTATGTGTCTGAGGCGTGCGAGGTCCTTAGGCTCGTAACCTGCGCGATGGAGCCATTGGCGCATTTCCGGGATGGCCAAGGCATTGAGATCCTCAGCTGGCTTGTTGGCAGAGCCGGAGCCGGGACTCTTTTCAAAAAGATGGGTAATTTGGCGGTTGGAGTAGAGCTGCGAGAGGAGCCCGAGAGCTTCACTGTAGCTCCGAGATGCGGTGGTGATGCACCGACCAGTGCTTGTCGAGTTCATGGCCAAGGCGCGCACTCTGGCGTGGCTGCTGAGCAATGAGCAACAGTATCGCATTATTTTATAATCATTAATCGCACATTATGAAGGCTTTATGTGTCGTGCTGTGTAGAGTTGAGGTTTGAGATGAGTTTTTGTCGGTGGTGTCAATTGAAGTGGGAAAAGAGGCAGCCTAATTCGTCAACCCAAGAGGAGCCTTGGTCTTGCATAATCATGGTTTAACCTCATCATCACAACCTATTCTTCCACTTACCTAACTCCATGCTAGAGAATGATGTGCATAGATAGATACCTTGGTAAACATGCTAAGCTTTTTATCATTTTTTATTAGTTTATTTTATTTGAAATTGAACAAAGACTTATCAGATTTCACCCTTTCAATCTTCCAACCCCCCCTTTAAACCTCCACATTTGCAAACCATCCAGCCAAAGTTGAAATAACAAGTAAACAACAGCTGTCTCGACTGTCAAGATCTAGACTTTTGCCTCATCCTGTCTTGGCCAGGGCCACCAACCCCTCAACGGTATGTCGTCGTAGATGGCATTGATACAGTGTTGCGGTTCATTGACGTGATAGTAGTACACCTCGTGACCCTGGGGGCGAAAGGCCCGCGCCACGAGGACATCTTTGATGCTGAGATCCCGCAGCCTAAACTTGGAAAGTGTCTGAAGGTCGTAAGAGTGCACCGTGAGCTGGGCCGTCCACTGCGGATCATCCGCCAGGTCGTCGAGGTAGTAGGTGCGGCAGAACCTCGCAAGATCTGGGCTGTCCTCGCAGGGCAGCCTCACAAACTCTCCCCTCTCGTGATCAACGTTGGCCTCGCTCCAGTAGAAGCCCTCCCACATGAGCCTCGGCACGTCGTGGGCGCTGACCCGGAGGAAGACCTCCTACTCTGGGACGGTGCCCTCCGGAACATCAAGATCCGAGGCGAACGTCATGTCTAGTACCCAGGCCTTTTCGTCCGAGAGATGGCATCTGCACGAGGTGGGGGAAATGCCGAGGTTGGTGCCGGGCTGCGAGGTTTCGCTTGCTGCCTTTCGAGAAAAGGCATTGTTGAAACCATGAGCCACATTTTGAAAGAAATTAGAAACTAGGCCTGCCGACTGAGCACAGGGTTAGTATATTCCAGCCGAGTTGACACTATGGACCACTACGTACAGGGTCGGCATTGGAGTTTGTTGGGCTGGACATCCTTCAGTGTGAAGGGCGAGATCAAGTTCAAATTGGAGGGGATGGTGGAAAGATGGAAGCGTCAAGAAGCGTCACCACACGAAATAAATACTTCTCTTGATATATACGTGTCACGCTAGGCGTGAATGCTACCATGGATGGCGGCCTGGCCGTGGGTAGCAGAAACACCTGCCGTCACTTCGGCCCGCCTCACAGTAAGACGATCAGGCGCCTCTCTACCCCGTTTTGAAGAACTGCCCGTCACCAGCCTGCTTTGACACCTGTTGGGAAAAGGTTGCCACAAGGCATGCCTCCTGCGCTTGGAGTTGACCAAATCTTGGACACTCCTGTTTGGCTGGTGAATCTAGAGTTGAGGCCCTTAGGACCAAATCTATTGTCTTCGTATTAGCTATCAGCTCCCAACCAAATAGGGAATTACCTTTAGAGAACTAGACCGTACTTAAGCTGATATCATGAATGAAGCACTGTAACTACCTCCCTATTGAACCGGTCAACGGCCCGATGGAGGGGAACGAACCCCGTGACAATACCTCAACGTTCCCAACACCCCGCCAAGCTGCCGATGGGGACCTTTAGACTTGACAGAGGGGGAGATGACATCTGTGGAAACACGTCGATCGACAAGAGCTGGTCACCTGAGAGCAACCAAATGGTGCCACGCCCTCATCGTCTATTGCTATCTAATACACGGGCATTGAACCCCTCTAGACACGACGACACCAGGGACAAATATACAGAACAAATGAGACGGCTCCTTTTGTTTAGTTTAACCTTAATCCACCCGAAGGCTTTGCAGACGTGCCTCTGTGGCAATCACCTAGTCATCGTGTTAGTAGATTGGTCAGAATCAGCAGAGGATACACTTACGTCGAGAGCCTGCTGAACCTCCAACACCTTGCGAACCTCACCCAACCAGTCCTTGCTCAAAGTCTTGGCCCATCCCTCCAGGCCGTTCATCTCTCGCGCCGCCGAGTCCAGGTCACCCTCCTCCAGGTATGTCTGGGTGCGGGTCAGGACGCTCTCCACATCGTTGCCGTCCGCGAGGCCCTGCTTCTTGAACATGACGTGACTGAGTACCCAGCTGGATGCGTGGCTGGCAACACCCGCCTCATCGGGCAGCAGCGAGGCCTTTCGGACCTCGTTGGCGACACGGCGGAATCGGTCAATCAGCTGAGAAGAAGTAGAGATGCCGCGCTGGTAGGCGGTGGGGTTCACGGAGGCGATGGCGGCGTTGACAACGGGGTCGTCCGAGGCAATCTCTCGGAGAGCCACGAGCTCGCGGATAAAGGGGCGAGGGTGGTGGTCATCCTCTAGGCTTGCTCGCACAGCCTCGACGGCAACGTGCAGCTGCTGGGTCTGAAGGATGCTGTCAACAACCTCGTTCCAGCCGGTTGTGAGCTTCTCGAGCTCTGCGACGGCAGAAGACAGAGCAGTCAGCTTGCCTAGTCGGCTCTCACGCTCCTGCTCAACCTGGTTCTCCACATCCTTGATAAACTCCTTCTTCAGGGCGAGGGCCTGCTCGAGGAGCTGATTCTGGAGCTTCTCCTCGTTGAGCTTCCGCTCACGCTCAAGAAGGACCTTGACCCGGTCCTCGTAGTTCTCGCGGACCTTCTTCATCTCCTCCTCAAACTCATGTCGCCATTGGCTCTCCTGGGTGATCATGACGCTCTCGACACGGTCAATCAGGTCGGTGGCGGCCTTGTCGAACTCATCGATCTTGTCCCGAACCTGGCTGGCTGCCTTCTTCTCAAACTCATCCTTCATGACCTTGAGCTTGCCCCCAACCTTGGTGAGCTCATTCTTGGCCTTGCTGACGGAGGATCCGTAGCGGCCTTGGGCACCATCAGCATTGATGACCAGGATGAGGTCATTCACCATGTGGACGAGGTCCTGAATGACGGGCTCCCTGGCATCATCCAATGACAGAAGGTCAATTGGCTTCAGAGGAGGGTACCTAGATGGCTCGTTGACCTCGGGGGCCTTGAAGCCGGACTCGGACCGAGGAGCAGGAGCGGGAGCGGGGGTGGGAGTGGCCTTCTCAACAACCTTAGCAGTAGGTTTCGGCTCAGCAGCCTTGGGCTTGGGCGCCTCAGCCTTGGGCTCCTCCTGCTTCACAGGAACGGGGCCAGCGCTGGAGCGCCGAGTACCATCGGCCACCCTCCACGAGGCACCGCTCTGGGCGGGGATTCTGACGGCACCATCCGCATCCCGAGACTTGGCGCTGCTGGCGCTGTTGGGGAACCTCTTCTTGTACTCCATCTCCTCGAGGTAAAGTACGGCCTGCTCGCCGAATGGGACGTATCCGGTAAAGAAGTCGTGGAAGTTGTCGCTGATACGAGAGTACCAGACACCTCCGGCGAAGCCGACGGCACCGAGGACGAACAGAGTAAACACAAAGTTCCTGAGCCTGCGGAAGAAGCCCTTCTTCTTGGGAGCTGGGGGAGAGGGAGGTGGAGGGGGAGGAGTCGTCGTCTTGGGAACGTCGACAGTAGCAGCCTTGGTCTCTCCGACATCGTCAATGGTGGTCTCGTGGATCTTGTCAGAGGCGACAGACTGAGTGTTCGGCAGGACGGGGGACGATTCGGACTCGGGCTTCTTGTCGACAGCATAGTGACGCTGGAGAGATGCGGTTAGTGTTTCCCGGCATCCGTTGGTGACGTCTGAAGGACAAGCTTACCTGGCCGACGAGGGCAGCGCGCCGCGAGGCCGCAATGGGCCATTGGCGGGCGGCAGCGGCCACGGAGGGCCTACCGCCGAGCACCCTCACAGACCGAAGCGAAGTTCGCAACATGAGGGAATGCAATGGCGAACAGGGCGCGGTTCGCGATGCGGGTTGAATTCGGTTAGATGGAGTTGAGAGCAGCTTCAAAAACGCTCAGGGTAAAAGTTCGGTTAAAGCCAGCTCCGGATCCGCTAACATGCCCGAGCGGCAGGAACCGGGTGACGCAACTAGAGGTAGATACTGATATTGATAATGGCAGTTGGATAGCGGAACATGAGAATATGCTATTATGATGGGAATTGGTTTGAATATGGGATTATTTATATGCAGCTATGATTTATCTCATTTCGCCAGGTTTTTTCTCAGAAAGCTTTGTCTTCGAGGCTGCTATACCCAACATGTAGTCGGTAGTGACAGAATCGGCATGTGAGCGCGGCCAAGATCCTGATGACCCCCAATATGTGTCAACCACGTCACAATACATGTTGAGATACAGCCTCGTGCTTAAAGGAATTGCTGTTGGTCTCAACCGAGTGATGCCTGATATGAAATGCAGCTGCCTGGTACTTACCCCGCGTCATGTTGTCTTGCGTTTCTCGGCACTTCATGAAGCAATCACTCGTCATCAAACGGCTTCAGTTCACCTTGATCTAACAACAGCGGTCTATTCAGACGCTGAAAACATAATAGGGAAATGCTACAGAGCGCCTTGTACAAACTCTCCTGCTCATTCATCCCGCAAGCCACTCCATCTCTCTCCGTGGCGCCCAAAGTGCTGAACTGGGGCAGTGGTAAGCACTCGGGAACCACCTGAACCACCTAAACCGCCGCGCGACAAAATTCAAGTTCGGTATTAAAAAGTATGGACTGAACTGATTCCCTCCAAACCCAAAGACTCCAGTAAGTATGTGACGCGCCCCAGCTCATTAAGCAACTCGGATCGGAGCCTGTGAATGACGGCTGCTATGCATGTACCCGCGCCGAGCTCTCTTGTGTGGTGAATTCGCGGGAGCGTAGTGAAAGGTTGCCTCTAATCTCGATGACTCAAACTCAGAATGGATTTAGCAGGCGCAGGGACCGCTGATGTTGGTGTTGGAATTCTCAGGAGCCAGACTGACTCCTGGTCGTTGACCCGGTCGAGCGTGTCGAGGACCGGCCTGGTCCAGGGGAAGCTTCTTGGCGATGGCTGTGAAGAGGTTCTGAACGTTCTCGGCTGTCTTGGCCGACGTCTCGAAGAAGAGGAGGCCAGCCTCGCGGGCGTAGGCCTCGGCGTCGGCTGTGGGAATGGCACGCTTATCGGGTTGCTCGGTGACCAAATCCAGCTTGTTTCCTGCAAGGGCGATGATGATGTTCTCGTTTGCCTGGCGTTGGAGCTCCTTGACCCACGCCTTTGCCTTGTCTAGTGATGCCTGGTACGAGTTTAGCATGTTGCTGAGGGGACCAGTTAAGCCTGGGGTTGGGCATACGGATTGGGTGATGTCGTAGACGACAACAGCGCAGTTGGCGTTTCGGTAGTACATGGGAGCCAGCGACTTGTAGCGCTCCTGACCGGCCGTATCCCAGATCTCGAACTTGACAGTGGTGTTCTCGTCGAGCGAAATGGTTTGGGTGAGGAAAGCAGCGCCGATAGTAGACTCGCGATAAGAATCGAATTGGTCCTAGAGAGCATATGTATGAGTCCCGAGCACAATGACGTGGGGTTCAGGTCGCTTTTACCTTGACAAATCGCAAAACTATTGAGCTCTGAACAGATATGTCAGTATGGAATCATGGTGGAAGCCATCGCTTTGATATACCTTTCCAACGGCAGACTCGCCTGCAACAGTGGTTAGCGACTAGTGAACCGGGCTGACGAAAGAGTGGCTAGGACATGACATACCCAGAAGAACCAGCTTGAATTGCGCAAAACGGGTGTTGGTGCCGCGGGCGCCAGCGGGAGGTGCTCGGGAAGCCATATTGGGAGACGGTGGTGCTGTGTCGAGATGAGAGTACACGGAGGAGCTTCAGCGAAGGCCGGCGGTAGTGGCGGTATGACTGCTGGTGCTGGGGGTTGGGGCAGGCAGTCGGACGTGTCCTAGACAACGGCGTGGAGCGACGTCGGGTTGGGCAGCGTATCGAGAACTCGGCCGTGGAATGCGCAGGGCAGCGCAAGAGTCGATATAGGATGGATTACTGCAGCAGTGGACAACCGGACAAAAAGATGGAGAGAGGAAGAGTCGACGGGAGGCTGAAAGGTGAGAGGCGAGTGCGAAGAGATGGGCTCTAAGTTGGTTTGGGATGGCAACGGCCTTGAGAAGAGGGACCCGACTAGAGCGGCTGCCTTGGTCGTGACTGGCTGGAGGCTCACGAGGCACACGTCAGGGTGCCAGGCAGGCCCTTTTTCTAGCGGCTGTGCCACCGTAGGATACGGCGGGCAGGACGGGCCCGGGGGTCTTGGGGGCCCGAGAAGAGTACGTATCGCTGGAGCACGCACGCAAGCACGCGCAATCTGACCTCACAAAGAGGGCGGTACCTGGATGTCTGGGGCCTCATGGCGGGACTAGCAAGTACCTCGAGCCCTCCACCCTTTTCACAGGCCATTCACAAGCCTCATCCTTGTGACGTGCATCATTAGAGCGGCGCGCCACATGTACTCTTGGCTTCCCTTATCCATGTGGCTGTGCCCTAGCTTCGCTGGCCTCATGGCTCACGCCGTCTTGAGCTTCTGTTCTAATCAATCATCTCGGCCCATCCCTCGCGTCGAGTCCCTTTTCTCAGGCCCTTCCTTCTTAGCCTTCAAGGGCAGACAAGTCGCCGATCTGGCCACTCCCCAGTCCCCGGCTTGCACTTTAATCCTACAAGCTTTCCGGCCGTTCCTGATATTCAACTCAATTCAAGCTCCGTCGACCAAGCTCCTGGAAGCTCGACCACACCGCCCATGATGGCACAACTCCACGCCTCCAAACTCCCCTATCGCGACATCAATGTCAAGGTTGCCAACGACTCGTACACCTTCACCTCGCCCTCGTCCCCCGATGCGCCTGCCCTCGTCATCGACCGTCCTACTGGCGATGTTCGTCTGAGCCCAGGCGGCGCCGCGTCGGCCAAGCGAACGACTCGTGTCTCCAGTATCGCCGGTATTCTGGGAATCATCCAGCTCCGACTTGGTTCGTCTCTGCTGCGCCAACCACTTGGATAACCCTAGCTGGTGCTGGCTGGTGCAACAACGCTGACCATGTAAAGACAAATATGTCATCTTCATCACAAAGGCTCAGCCCATGGGCCGCCTCAAGGGCCACATGGTCTACAAGGTCGCTGCCACCGAGATTCTACCCATGCGCGAGCGTTTGATCCATGACCCCGACGAGGACGTCTTCATCGAGCTCCTCAAGACATTCCTTGCCTCCGGGCCCATGTACTTTTCCTACTCCATCGACCTCACCAACTCCTTCCAGCGCCAGTCCCTCGCCGACACCTCCAAGCCCTTGTGGATGCGGGCTGATGACCGCTTCTTCTTCAACAAGTACCTCCAGAGCGATTTGATCGAGTTCCGTAACCATGGCGCCCGATCCCAGCCCGGTGCGCAACCGGCCATCGACCCTTATATCCTACCATGCATATTCGGCATGCTCGAGATCAAGCCCACCACCTTCAAGAACAACCCTCTGACCCTGGTGCTCATCTCTCGACGCTCACGCCACCGAGGCGGTACAAGATATTTTACACGCGGTGTAGATGAGGAAGGTCATGTTGCCAACTACAATGAGACGGAGCAGGTTATCATCCTCAATGACAGCAACAGTGGACTCGGTGGCTATGCAGGCAGCTCAGACATGCAGAGTGGCAAGTACGGTGCCGGCGCTGGCCAAGAGATGCAGATCTTCTCCTACGTTCAGACCCGCGGAAGCGTTCCTACTTTTTGGGCAGAGATCAACAGTCTGCGATACGTTCCCAAGCTCCAGATCCGCGGTATCGATGCAGCTCTCTCTGCCTCTCAGAAGCACTTTGGCGAGCAGATCCGCCTGTATGGTGACAACTACCTCATCAACCTCGTCAACCAGAAGGGCCGTGAGCGTCGGGTCAAGGACTCGTACGAGAAGATGGTTGAGAAGCTCATGTCTTCCCCCAAGGAGCTACACGAGGCCGACCTCCTCACCGAGGAGAAGTTCACCACCATACAGCCCGAGGGTAACCGCCAGGAGTTTGACCGGTTGCACTATGTCTACTTTGACTACCACAGCGAGACCAAGGGCATGAAGATGCACAAGGCATATGCCCTGATCGAAAAGTTGGCCGATGCCCTCGACAAGCAAGGCTACTTCCGGGCCGTCGACACGCCATCTAGCATCGACGGTAACCTCGACGCTCGCAAGTACCAGACCAGCGTCATGCGCACCAACTGCATGGACTGTCTGGACCGAACCAACGTGGTCCAGAGCATGTTCGCACGCCACACCCTTGACCGCATCTTTGAGGATGTTGGCTTCATGTCTCGGGGCTCCTCGTTCCGTGACGAGGACGCTGCCTTTGAGGATATCTTCCGCAACATCTGGGCCGACAATGCCGATGTCATTTCCACCGCCTACGCCGGCACCGGCGCCATGAAGACGGACGTGACCCGAACCGGCAACCGAACCAAGGTCGGTGCCCTCCAGGATGCCCGCATCGGCATCACGCGTTACTTCCGCAACAACTTCCTTGATGGTCCTCGACAGGACTCTTTCGATCTCTTCCTCGGAGCCTACCGGCCGGGCTCTACCAACATTGGCACCACTCTTGTCTTCACTGACCGCCGTCCCATCCTGATCCAGGCAATTCCCTACATTCTCGCATTTAGCACATTTATTATTTTTGTCGGTCTCTTCACCCGCCGGGCTCCGGACGCGAGCGTCCTGCCCATGCGTATCTTCCTTTTCTTCTGGTCCATTGTCGCACTCTGGGCCTTTAGCTTTGTTTGGAGCCACGGCATGCTCTATGTAAGTCTTCTCATCCATGCTCTTTGCCAAGCAGCAACTAACTTGTTCCAAGGTCAACTGGCCCCGTCTCAACCCCCGACCATACGCCGTGGAGGGTTACAACGAGCACTATGCCAAGGCACGCAAGGACGCTGTCATTGGGCCCTACGTGGCCAAGCACGAGAGGGGTCTCAGCACGGCGCGGTACCTCAACGCGGAGGAGGGCAAGAAGAGGATCGAATAAATCAAAAGGGGGTGCAACGGTGTTTATATAGTGGTGTGTCATTTGCTGGCGAAGTGGTTCGGTTCAGTTTCAATGTTTTTTTTTTCTAATCAGGCACTGTGGAACCCTGCCATTTTTCGAGACCAGCTTCCAGAGAAGGAGAGTTTCTTAGTCGTTGTAATGATGGATTAGTTGTCGACATGGCTTTTTATCCTACACACTTTTCTGTTGTTGTAATATGGGATGTGAATATACATAGGGATACAGGAGAGAGACAAAAGAGCTGAAAGAGGGAGTGTAAAAGACGGTGTTTTGTCTTTGGCATTAGCTTAAGTTACATAGTTACAGAGATGATGATTAAAAAGAAAAAAAACGAGAAACAAAACAAAGGTCGCTTAAGCACAAGAAAGGTCGTACACTCCGAGGCTATATGCTGCCACTCGCTGCCACTGTCGTCGCGACAACACCCAAAGGTACCCACTGCGCCGCGCCATGCTGCCCTCATCGTGGAAGAAAAGGGGTATCAATATCGGACTTTGCCGTGTGTCCAAACAAGAAGAAAAAAGGGGGGGCAAGGATAGGTAGTAAAAGGATAGAGTGAAAAAGAATAGGTAAGGTCCGTGGTAATGAGAATGTGTGGATGTGAAATGATGTGGTGGTAACCTCTTGTACCATCCAACGCCCCGTGTAGAAAACTCCTCTCCTGCACCGACCCCCTCTTCCAAACTCCGGTCTTTTTTTTTTGTTTTGTCGTGTATGTGGCTCTTTCATCTTCTCTTCTTTCCCCCTTTTCGTCCTTCGCCTATAGCCACAGCAGCCACCTGATGCCTCCCCACACACCTTGTCCGAGGCCCAGGACGATTCTAAAGATGGTGACGACGAACCAGACGTACCACATGAAGCCGACGAGCACCCACTCGACGACGGACCACATGCCTCGGCGGAGCCATCTGAACCTTCTGCGTCTGTTGCGCATCATCTTCTCAATCAGGTCGAGAACGTGCTTAACCTTGAGCAGTTGACCCAGGGCAAGGTCCTTGCCCGTCTCGTCAGCTTGGTCTGCACCCTCGCCCGTCATGACCGACAACTCATCCGCGATACGAGAGCGGACACACCAGATGCGCTCTTCCAACTTTGGACGCGTCTGGCCTGTAAACCGATCTGCCGAAGTCTGCCATTGCTCCATTGAGGTCTGGATGGCGACTCCCAGCGTGCGGCTCGCCAGGGGAAAGTGATCACAATAAGGTATCGGGTCATCAGACGGCAGTGACTTCTTGGGAGTCAGCTTAGCAATCTCAGCCCATGGCACGCTTGGAACATTCGACTGAGGTGAGCAGCCAAGCGTCTTGAGGCTATCATTGCCAAGGGGCCTCTTGGGCTCCTGAGCACGGCGGGAGATCTCCATAGCCTTGATGCCAGATGTAAGAATAAGCGTCCGTAGCCGGGCAATCTCTCTCTTGGAGAGGTGTCCCTCTTGGGGAAGGGCTTGGTTCGCGATGGACCACTTTCGAGCTTTGAAGTTGTCAGGCTCGTCGAACCGAACCATGGGTCCAACCTCGTCGGTGTTCTTCTCTGTAGTCCGAGGGCCATCCCTAGTACTTTCACGGCATGATTCTGGCTCCGACATCTCAGGCTCGGCAGGAGGAACCTCTTCGACCTTTCGCGGGTCCGTATCATCAGGCACATCAAGCTTTGGTGGCCTAAGTACAAGACCGCGAGGCTTAGCTTCATTCAGCTTCTTCACATCAGTCGATGATGATTTGTGGTTGTCCGGCAGTCCTGACTGGGCGCGTGTGTCGGCAATGGGCTGGAACTGTGGCATTGTGTCCAAGAAGTGTTTCGGACCCTGTTGAGGTTCGGGCTTGTTTCGCCTTGAATTCGACCGGGACAGAGTGAGAGATAATCGTGCTCTTCCCTTGGATTGGTCATTATCCGATTCATCGGCCGAGAGAACCTCAGTCGACGGATCCAAGGGTGTCTCCCGTTTCCATAGCATATCGCCCAGCCTTGAAACGCCACCTCGGATCACAGTATCGATCCGAGGCCCCTTGAAGATCCCTCGAAGACCAACCTGATCATCGCCCCTCGGCCTAATACTGCCCACACTTCGCTGATACTTGTGGCCCTCATAGGTCTGTCGCGAGTTGGACGGATGTCGTTCAAGCGGCTTGGTCTCGGTAGGTGAGGCAGGTTCAGGTATAGACGGCCGACGGCTGGACGATTCGGTATCGGCAGGTTGGTCATCGTCCTCCTCACGACTCTTGTCTCGGAATATTTGCTTGACCTTGGTGAAAGGGTTCCTTGACGGAGATGAGGATCGACTAGATGGAGCAGAGAGTTCCAACCCAGTTGGCGGTGCTGACAGACTTTGCTGCGGGTTGAGCTCAGGAGACATTGGCTGAGGAGAGTCGATGTCTTCCACATGGTGTTTTCCACGCTTAGAGCCTCCTCCCGTGTATCTCCCCAGATGTGGCCGAGACGAAGACTCTACCACGCCTTTGTCCTGCGCAAGGCGAGGGTCCGAGTCGCTAGGCTCTGTTATAGACCACTTCCTGAGACCAGGTAATTTCAGGGGGTGGACATGCTCGGGGAATGCAGAACTGTCAGCTTGCATATGCTCCGCCTCGGTTTCCTGGACATGGGAAAGCCTCTGCTGTCTCGTCTCTCGAGCAATCATTTCTAGCATCTGCTTCTCCAAAAGTTCGTTGTCGCGACTAGATATTGTCCCTGCCCGGCGCGGCCGTCGAACCCTTCCCTCGCTCTTCACTTCGTCCTCGCTACCAGAGTCAGACAAGGAACCGCGCCTCATTCGCAAGAAATCGTGGTGATTGTGAGTCGAGCTCGTATGTCGATGGAACGATCCCATGTCGTGCAGCTTTTGCTTCGCACGGCCTCGGTGGCTCGCTTCGGAAATGTCTGTATCGATCTTGAGGGGCTTGTCTGAACTCGCGTCCGCATCCTCCAGTGTCTTGGTGACGAAGGGTGATACACCCGTCCCCAGTTCGTCGGTCTGTCTTGACATTGGGCGGCTGGTGTCAGCTGTTTGGGGGTATATCTTGCCCAGGTATCTATCCTCAATGAGCTGCTTGTGGTGGTCTTGTTCTAGCCAGTAAGCATCTGCAATCAAATCGCATGGCTCAATGAACCAATCCACTCTTGGGCGTCTAACGCGAAGAGCAGCCTGCGCAGCAGAGTCCGATGCCATCTGTGGATCAATATCCTCAGCACCTGGGAAGGGAGGCAACGCAGGAGTGTCGCTAGAAAGGAGGTCTCTTGCCGCTCGATCTGCTGCCTCATTGACCCAATCTTTGACCGATTCGACATCGGCAAATCCCTGCTTCTCGCCATCGATGACCATCCTTTCACGCGCTCGAACTTTGCGGTTTCGAATGTACTGCAAAGGGTTGTACTCTCGCCCAAGCGGAATCATGAATTCTCTGCTGCCAAACGAGGTCATCTTCCTCTCAGTTGGTGAACCCGGTGGGCTCGCCCCTGCAGGCCTGTCATAACCCATCTTGAGAGGAGGAAGAACAGCTAACAGGTGCCGGTACTGGGCCATGAGCTCGAGGTGTTCCCTGGCCTTCTGCGCTCTTGCAAGCGTTGAGGTAGAGAAGTGGTAACGGTATGGGGCGTCGGTGGTAGTCTCAAAAGGAGAGCGGAGAGGGCTGCTAGACCTCACGCCGGCAAGTCGTGGTGTAAGGGCTTGGTTCGGTAAGGACTGGTTTGGCATCGGTGATACGGCCCGTGATGTTTTCCGCTGTTGCTGAAGGTGGGCTCTGAGATTGCTGCCAGCCTGATTGTCTTGAACGGGTGCCAAACGAGGTGGGTTCGCGCGGCTGTGGTTGCGCCGCGAAGCTATACGACGGGATTCGCTCAGATTCAAGGCCATATTGACAATCTGGGTAGAATCGACGTCAAGCGCAGCGCCCTGCTGCGCAGCTGGTGGCCTACGGCCTCGTCGGTGGCCGCCATGTCGCTTGTTAACAAAGAGCTCCTCCTGAGATGTATCCGGTGACACAACTCGAGCTCGATTACCGCCACCGGAGCCGATGCCGAGCCCAAAGTCGCGAGGGACGCTGGAAGAGTACGGCTCCAAAAGATCCTTGCCCTTTTGTTGCGAGGTGTTTCGGGGCCCGCGCCGCTGGTTGGACGAGTCATCGTCGCCAACGACGGCATCCTGAAGTAAGAAGGCGCCGCTCGCTTGTGGCTTGTGTGTTCGCCGTGATCGGTTTCTCTTCGGCCGGCCGGCTTGGAGGGCGCTGCTCGCATTGGCGGCGCCGCGGGATCTGGGATTGAATCGGGGGAGGAGCTCGTCGTCGGAGAAGGCGAGGGGTCGTTCGGGCGATATAGGGGCGCTGAGGAGGGCGCCGATGCTGGCCTCGCCCCTTTCGGCGGTGTCGTAGCTGAACCTCGTGGGATACTCTGGCGTCACCGGGCCAGATCGTCTCCCGTAGGCGCTCAGGGACGACGGAGCACGCAGATCCGCCATCGCGCTGTGCTATCACATACCACGCCGACGCTCAGCTCGGGAGAGAGGCGGGGGCTCTGTCGTCAGTGTTGATGGATAAAGCAGTGCAGCATTTTTTCCTCCAAGGGCCCTGGTCGATCGGAGCACGAGATCCCAGTCGAAGCTGTTGTCCTTGGTGACGACGGCCTCGAGGTCGGCCCCCGGCTAGTAGTTGGAGCGATAGGTAGGCGAGAATAGCGTAGGTAGTTATTGCAGTGGATATTGTCGCCAGCCCAGCGGAAAAGACCGCCTTCAAGAGCTCATGGCGCTCCGCAACGGATGGATGGATACAGTACACGATGCGAGTGAATTTTTTGTGTAGTTGTGTCGTTGCATCTGCAGAGCATAAAGGATTAGATGCTTCTCCAGTACTCCATGCAGCGGCGGCGGCCCCTGCCTTGTTCTAAGAACTGACTTCCATTTAGGTTGGAGGGTCCCAGCACGTCACGGGAGCGCTACAGGACCCTCGACCCCCGGTTACAGGGCCTGGATGCGCCAGTCCTACGCCTCTTCCACCTCTTCCACGGCACGGCCGTGGCGGGCAGTGACGCACACATGTCTTTGGGTGGCAGCCACGATGCAAGGTACAACGCTTTTGGAGCTTCCGTCACGCAAATCCAAGTACCGGGGAGACTCCAGCCCGAACCCCCGATCGTCGTGGATCACATGAAAGAAACAACGCACCACCACACGTCCACTGCCAACCTCGAGCTGAACTTCAACGTCTCAGTCGCTGAACGAGGCGGGGTTTCAGGGGCAGCCCGATGGATCTTCTCAATAAAGTCATGCGACTGGGCATTTTGACTCACCTATCGGGCTCGTGGCTGGGCCGTTGACCCGTGTTCCGATGTCTTGTCTTGCTAACGGTGGGTGGTGTTTCGTGTAGGTCTTGGTTGTTACACTCTGTCTACCCATCCAAGCCCTCCAACTTGCGCCTCGGTTCTAGGAATAGTTACAGCTCTCTACTAGCTTACAAATAAAGTACATGTGTTCGGGAGATTGTGCGGTATACACCGCCATGGTCGTCATCATCACCGTCTTTCCTTCTCTTCCTCGCTTCAGGCCGAGGCTGGCAGCCCACCAACAACATGCTCGCATCTGCCACACAAGGCGTCTTCGGCCGGCGCCACGTATCGCCAGCACCGAGAGCACTTCTCTTGCTTTGGCGGCTGCACGTGCACCTTGACTTTGGCGTCCTGTATCTCAAACTCTTGCGAGTAAGACCAGTCTGCATTCTCAGAGACGGGCTGGTTCACCTCGACGGATGACACCACAAACATGGTCTCCAGCTCATCCAGGTACCGTCCAAGAACAGCCAAGGTCTTTCCCTCTTCCACCACCAGGTTGACTGAGCACTGGAGGGAACTGCCAAGTACCTTGTCGGCCCGAGC
Source organism: Fusarium neocosmosporiellum (assembly GCA_006518225.1). Lineage (NCBI taxonomy): Eukaryota > Fungi > Ascomycota > Sordariomycetes > Hypocreales > Nectriaceae > Fusarium > Fusarium neocosmosporiellum. Next base: position 5,318 of record SSHR01001548.1, on the reverse strand, counting down.
CTGCTCCAGAGTCGCCTTGACGGCGCTGTGCACCTCCGAGATGATGGCTGTATCTTTGCGCAACACGTCTTGTGGAATCGTGAAGCGGAGAGGGTCGACTAGGGGAGAGTTGTACAGCTGTCGTGCCGGGTTCTCCAGGGATCTAGCCTTGTAGTCAGCATATCGGCCTTTGCATTGCCGCGCATTGACGACTTACGTGTCTTCCACCATCCACGCTGGCCGATGCGACCACGCTTCTTCAACCAGTAGAGGAGTGATCGGTGCCAGCATGCGCAAAAATCCGATAAAGACAGGCTCCAAGATGCCACCTCCATCGCCACAGTAAAGACGGTCCTTAAGGGCCTCCAGATAGAACGCGGACAGGTCTGTCGCGACCCAGCGGTTGATCAAGCCAGTCGCTCTGTGGAACTCGTAGTTGTCGTAGGACTCCATGACCTGGGACATAGTATCTGAGAGTTGAACCAGTGCAATTTGATCCAATTTTGTCAATTGACTCTGCCGGGCTTCTTGGTTGAGCGAACCCAGGAGCATCTTGATGATGGTCCGGTACTTAATCAATGCATTGTGAATGGGCTGGAGGATTGTCTGTCCGATGAGTACATCCGTGGTGAAATCAGCACTTGCTGCCCAAAGACGAACAGCATCAGGGCCGAGGCCATCAAATCGCTGGCCACCCTTGCCCTTGCCCTTTGCCTTGACGGGTCCAAGAAGGCTGCCATCCATAACTTGGTCAGGGACAATCATGTTTCCAAGAGACTTGGACATCTTCTTTCCCTGTCCGTCGAGGGTAAATCCATGGGTAACCAGAGTCTTAAAGGGGGACACGGTCTTGCTGGTGCTATCTGTTGACTTGTGTGACGCCACGTAAGTCAACAGACTTGACTGGAACCAGCCGCGGTGCTGGTCAGATCCCTCAAGATAGACATCGGCAGGTCCTTCGGTTTCCGTCCAGGAGCTTCCACTGTCAAACCAAACGTCCATTGTATCAGTGCCTCGTCGGTATTTGCCAGTCAACGTCGGGGGGATCCAAGCCGGGTCATCGGGACTATCGGAGAACCAAGCAGAAGAGGTACGCTCCTGCATAACTGAAATGATATGATCGATTGTCTCCGTTGTCATCACTGCATTCCCGCTCTCATCGTAGAGGGCGGGAATCGGGACTCCCCAGGAGCGTTGGCGGGAAATGCACCATTCGCTGCGACCCCTGACGAAGCTCTCGAGACGGACACGGCCACCCTCGGGGACAAAGCGAACATCTCGAAGCGCCGTAAGAGCGTCCTCCTTGATGCTACCGACATCAGCAAACCATTGGGCTGTAGCACGAATGACAACGGGTCGCTTTGTCCGCCAGTCATAGGGGTACTTGTGTCGCAGCTTGTGTGTGTCAAGAACATCATCATTCATCAAATCCAGAACCGATTGGCTTCCACCGTCGAGAATCGAAGGAGCAGATATGAGCTTCTCGGGGTCATCAGGGTAGGCTTCCTTAGTGAAATGACCACTGTCGTCGATAGGAGCAAAAGCCTCGATACCAAAATTGGCGCAAGCCTCATAATCTTCCTGTCCATGTCCAGGAGCAACATGAACAAGACCAGTTCCAGAATCGGCAGTAACAAAATCGGCATCGATGATGGGCTGTGAACCAGAAGACTGACCCCGCAGCTTGTTGTGATACTCGAGACCCTTCAAGTCAGAGCCGCGGATAGAGTCAACCACGACTTCGAAAGGAGGCATCATCTGTTTCATAGCTTCTACACGATCAGTAGCAATGAGATATCCATCTGAGCCGACTTGGATGACCGAGTAGGTGAGATCGTTGTGCACAGCAATAGCGCGATTGGCCGGGAGTGTCCAGGGAGTAGTTGTCCAGATAGCCGCATATAGTTTGCCCTTAAACTTGCCAAGCTCGGGGATCAAAGACCAGTCAGAGACAATCGGGAACCTAATGTAGGCAGCCTTCGAGACGTGATCATCCCGATATTCGAGCTCGGCCTCTGCAAGCGCAGTCTGGGATGACGCCGACCAGAAGACGGGCTTGTGCTTGCGGTAGATCAGACCTCGACGAACCAGGTTCTGGAAGACGCGCAACTGCCGGATCTCAAACTCTCGGTCCATCGTAGTCCACTTTTTCTCCCAGTCGGACATGACCCCGAGGGCTCGGAATCCCTTCATCTGTTCCTTGACCGTCTTGGAGGCCAGCCGCCGCGCCGTGTCCCGAATCTGCACCGGAGTCAAGCCCTTTGTAGCACTTGACCCAAGAGCCTTCATCTCGATGGGAAGACCATGACAGTCCCAGCCTGGACGGTATACCACCCTTCGCCCTTGCTGCACCTTGACCCGCACAATCATGTCCTTGAGGATCTTGTTCAGAGCATGCCCGACATGGAGGTTGCCATTGGCGTATGGGGGGCCATCATGAAGGACGAATGGCTTTTCATCGGAGCGGTTCTGGGCCTGCCAGACGTAGAGATCATCGGTGCATTGGCGAAGACGTTGCTGAAGGAGCGTGGGGTTCGGACGAGCACTGCGAGATCGGCTTTGTTAGCTCCACGATGGAACAGAAGGAGGCGCTTGGATGACGTACGGGAAGCTCGACCGAGGCAGCCTCAAGGTCGACTTCCAGGATTTCGACATGATTGTTCGAGAACCATGTCGCGGCCCACGTATTGGTGAGTTCTGGAGTCGAGCCTCGTCGCAGAACAAGTTATTCGATGTAGTCGGCGCGGCTGAGGAAGAATTTTGGCGCTACTCGCCTGAGTCAATTGACGATCCATCCATTCGCTTGAGCCAAGCTGCAAGGTTGAAGGCCCACCATGGTTCCAGTGGAAGCTCTGAGTTTTTAGCGTATTGGGGCAGCGAATTATAGCAGGCTACTGCCTATTACATCACTAAATCTATGGCCTCCCACTTTCACGTTCCCATCGTCGTCTCATTCATCCTTCACGCATCTTTGTCTTGAACCTTCACTCTTCATCTACACAATGGCGCCAGTTCGACGGTATCTGAGAATATCAAAGTTCTCAGTCCTTGAATGCCGCATATATCTCGACAATCCCGCCCTGGCTCAGTCATGGCTTCTCAATCCTCGCAACCCAGTGTTACCCAAGGTGATTGAGAGCATTCGCCCATTGGTTCTCCCAAAGCTCCGTGAAGAGAAGGAGAGGCAAAAGAGTAAGAGTAAGAAGAAGAAGGGAATCAAGGATGTCGTGGTTTCAGGTATCTCCTCATGAAGCCCGCTCTGTACCCTTCTCAGTCAACTAATCTCACTTAGACGAATTTGAAGTCTCCATCTTCCTGACAGAGACGAGCACGCGACATTCCTTGATTACAAGGACCAAACACTTCAGAGAAAAGCTACCTCCGAGAATGGAATCCAACTCGTCTAAGCTCATCGGTGAAACTGATAGCGTCCCCGTTGGTGTCGACGCGGAGGATCATACGGCGGTCCTACAAGAAGATGAGAGCGAGGTCCGGCTAACAGATATTCCCCTCATCGAAACGGCAACAAGGCGGAGCAAGCGCCAAAGAGGGCGGCCTATCCGAGACGACGATGAATCTGAGGCATCCGGAGATGATGAAACAGCGTCGGCTATCGAAATCGACTCTGATACGGAGGCACCCCCACACAAACGGCACAGAGCCCGGGGAGCCTCGTCTGAGGATGGTGCCGGCGAAAACGACGACAAGAAGAAGTTAGCGCTGGACGTGTCATATGACGGGTTCGCCATCTATGGTCAGGTGCTCTGCCTCGTTGTCAAGAAGAGGGAAACGGGCAGGCTGGTGCAACACGCCGCAGGTGGCGGTGGTGTGAATGCAAGAAGTCGGCCAGAAGGCCAGGCCATGATGGAGAATTGGATCTCATCGACGCAGATTCCGGTCGGGGAGGAGGCTTCATGACCGACGCCAGCTCGACGTCGATGTTGCTGTCTCGGAGGAGCAGCATCTCAGCCAGCCTGGGGTCCCGTAGTGGCGTGACAGAGGCAGCGAGGGCTTGCACGAGAGACCCGGGGGCCGGTGGACGGGAGCTACGGATACGGCCGTCGCAACGCAAACCGGGCACCTGAAGCTGCACCTGGCGTCGACTTGCCGGGCGGTGGCTGAGCTGTTCAGGTCGCCCAGATCCTTGGTACCTGGCACACCTGTGACCTTGGCCCAGCTTCAAGACAGCTAATTGCAGGCTACCAAGATATTTCGCGAGGACTGTCCTGAAGGTCCACCTGTTCCGGACCGCTCGGACACCACCGTTGACTATCGAGGTTGGAGGCGTCTTGGCATTCATCTCAGGAACGGTCGTCATTTCAGGATGCGCCCATATTTGGCACATTTCGATAGTGAACCTAGGCGAGGGCTTGGCAAACACGACAATGATCTCTAGGCTGGGCCCCTGGCTACTGTACGAGCGAGGTTCCATCTGGAGGACACGGTTGGGGCTCTCCTGACATGGTTGACGGGGCTGTCATTGGCGCACGACGGCCCGGACGGGCACTATCGATGCTAGGCTCTGTCTGATGTCTCAATGATATGACGGAAAACCCTCGAGATGTGCGGGTTTTGGGGTGGTGTTTTGTGTAGATGGCGCAATTCGTCTCCATCGTTCGTGTATCTTCGGATCTACCCTGGCCCTGCTGGACCTCATTAATATGGACACGGGCGTGTTATTGATGGGCTTTTTCCGCTGCATCCACGCCGTCGTCGGATGTGTGCTTGCAAGGGCTCTCGGGATGGCTTGGCCGGGCGTCTTGGCTGCCAAAGGGAGCGCAGTGGATGTATAGGTGTTTCAAATACATGGTTTACCAAGACTGCAGCTTGTCAGTGATCCAAGTGGTTCGTTATTGGCAGAGGCGGTTTGATCTACGGTCCAAGACGTTGAATTCGTGGCCAAGACTCATTGCCCAGGAACCAAGCGGTGCCGTCGCGAGCATCCATGTAAAGAAAGCAGGCTGAGTTGGAAATCCAGCAAACGCAGTCGTCATCGCTGCTCAGCTTCATGCCGTGTCAGCTGCTGCTGCTGCGGCACCAGCAGCCTCGATGTGCCAAGTACCCGATATGGCACTCGATGAGGCTGTGAGACGAAAGAAGAGAGAGAAAGGTCGAGACCCCGTGGGCCCGGCAGGGAGAGGTTGCAATGGATGTTTCAATGGCTCCGGGCATGCGATACAACGCCGGCGGGACTGCTAAAGTATGATCGGGTATTAGATATCGCTAGGCAAATTACCAAAGCCAGAGTGGGAGTCAATGTCACCTAGCAAGTCTACGCGTGACTTGACAGCTCGACCGAGGCTTATCACGTTGAATGATATGATGAGGTGATGGGCAGT
>SSHR01001544.1:0-13868 GCA_006518225.1 Fusarium neocosmosporiellum | reverse complement strand
AGGGTGGGAGGGGGCGGCGGGGGGGGGGGGGGAGGGGGGGGGGGGGCGTGGGGGGGGGGGGGTGTGGGGCGTTTTTTTTTTTTTTTTTTTTGGTTTGTTGGTGCCACTTCAATCGCCCCTCTCGCATCCCCAAACTAAGTATCTTGATCTGTTGAGTCGCGGGTGCAGGAGTCACAAGACTTAACGGTCCCTTTACTTTACCTGAGCCTTCGACTGCTGCATATCCCAACCAACTTTATTCCTTCGCAGAAAAACCCGGTCCGAATGATGCGATACTTGATATATGTGCATCATCTGCCAACAAGCAACATGTCCTTCTCTCCTCTACCATCCATCCCATTCCATCATGAAGTCCTCTCTTCTCGCCAAGGTCGGCATGGCCATGCTGGCTTAACCCTTACTCGTCTCTACTCAACAGTTTGACATCAGGAAGTATCCTTTCGACGCCTTTGACCTCAGCGATGCTTGCTTCAGGATGCTCGACACGATAGTCCCCGAGTGCTCGTATATGTTGTTGAATAGTCAATCAGGCCCGTAAGTTTGTTCCGCGCCAATCTTGCCGTAATGGCTTAGTCTAATCGAGAATGATGCAGCGAGTCGGCCTTTGAGACTTTGGGCAAGGAGCATTTGGATCACATCTGCGTCCCGACGTGTCGCGACGCGCTTGTCAGCTTTCGAACTAAGGCTGAGGTAGCATGCAACACAACAAAGGACGCAGTCGTGTTCAAATACAATAACGTCATTTTTCCTCGTGAGCGTCCTCCTTTGTTAAGTCATTAGATCTTCTCCTAACCAATTTGCCCTCCAGCCCCCTATCAGGTTGACCTGTGCTTCTCAGCTACGATGTCTACTGTTACAAGTACCGGTAGGGTTTTTTGCAAGTCTTGTCATGTCTGGAATATGGAAACTGATCCTTAGCAGAGACACGGGGAAATTCTGCGACCTGGAGTTAACAACATGGAGGACCCGTCGGGATACGGATTTTCCCATGGAGTGCGAGGACTACAGCCTCGGGCGATGGAGAAAGCAACTAGAGGCTCCTATCCGGTACAGTGACGAGGATGCCTCCATGTTCTCCAAGTCGACATCAGCCTGCGGCGCAACTGGGTACGAGTATGCGAAGCCGACAGCTCAATACGCAACTACTCTAACCATGGACATGGAAACCTCGTTGAGGGGCCTGGTCACACCTGCGCCTACGCCTGCGCAATGAGCATTGTAGTTTCTGGCTGGGGGAGGTTGGAATGTATCTTTGGGATGTCGTGAAACAGGGGGCGTTGGCAACGCTGGAGTTCAGGATTCATGGCCTGGTCAAACTAACGAGAGCAGATGGTAGACCCTTTGGGGTTGTACCTCGGGTCACTTGGGCGTCATCAAACGATAAAAACTAGCCTTCTTCGTCAGGTATTGCAGATTGTATACGAAGCGTTTACGCTCGAAATTATATCTCTTCCTCCATAGAGTTTCCCCTATCTATCTCTCTGCAACTATCATGGGCTTCATTTCACGCATGCTCGACTTCCTTGGTAAGGGGAACAGACTTCTCCTGTGCCTGGATTTTGGCGATAGCAGCAGCTGAATTGTCGCCATCGAACAGAACAGCAATCTCTTCCAGAGTAGGGCCCCTTGTCTCGACGAAGAAGAAGTAGATAGTCAGACACTCAATGACCAAGCTGCGATAAATGTTAGCAGAAAGCCTCAACGAGCCCCGTTGATACGTACACGGCGATGTAAACAAAGTAAAAGCGCCACTCGAGCTGCTGGAGACCAAGAGGGTTCACCCATTGGTTAAACACGCCACTCAGAGCAGTAAAGCAGAAACACAGAGTCAATCCCTTGGCTCTGATGCTGTATGGTAGAATCTCAACGGTATAAGAAACAGTCAAGCCGGGCCAAGCAGCTCCTGCAACACCGTAGAAGAGGAAGATCATGGCCACAACAGCAATACCAGCTGAGGCAGACTCGGTCTTTGCGTATACGGCACTGCAGGCTGTCCAGACGCTAAAGGCGATGAGCATTCCTACGCCTGCAAAGAGGAAGAGGAAGCGGCGTCCGATTCGATCGACGAAGAAGGCGGCGAATAGGGAGACGAGCCAGCACCAGATTGTGAGGCCGCCGTTGATTAGGGATTGAGTGGTTGAACTATTGTTGTTAGATAAGCAGATTTGGATGTTTTGTAGCTTAACTTACTCGGTAATGCCGATAGTTTCAAGAATAGCAGCAAGCTAAAGAATGGTTAGCCAGTCGCCTCAACAGCATCGAGAAGTGACCTACATAGTATGACACCAATCCGTTTCCACTGCACTGAGAGAAAATAGCCGTGGCAATGATCAAAGCACACCTCTTTCGGTTGCCCTTTGTTCTCCACAGCTCAGACCATCCGTTGCCTGATGCCTCGCGCTCGAGCCTGAGGGTGTTGAGAATCTCGGCATACTCCCACCGCACAAACGCGTCGTCTGGGTCATTGTTTCCGTGGTACTTGACAAGAACCTGACGTGCTTCCTCTTCTCTTCCCTTGCTGATAAGCCATCGGGGGCTCTCGGGGACGAACCAGATGGCTAGAAGTTGGATCCCGGGCATCAGGCACTGGAGACCGGTAGGGAGCACCCATTGGATGTTTCCAGCCTGAGTTTTCAAGGTTCCAAAACACGTCCATGCTGCTACAATGCTTCCAAGGTACCAGAGCGTGTTGTATATCGTTGTGACTTTGCCACGATGTCTGGGATGTGCCACTTCGGTGATCAGCAACGGGCAGGTTCCGTTGGAAATATTTGACCCAAAGCCCATGACAAACCGGCCAATCAGATATAGAGCGTCTCGGGAGCTGTGGTTCTTCTGGGGAAAGCACTGCATCAGAGCACCAGCAACGACAAAGACGCAGCCAATTGCTGTTCCCTTCTTTCTGCCAAGTCCGTCTGCGATATAGGGAGCGAATATGAGGACGAAGAGACCGCCGAAACCGGGCATGGCGCCAAAGATACCGAGTCGGCTACCAACGGGATGATCGAAGACTATTTCAACATTAGCCACAGGTCGTGGTTGTAGTCAATCATCAGAACGCGTACAAGCCTGCCAAGAGTCCATCGTCTGGAGTCCATTGAGTAAACTTCCATCATATCCAAGGGTTGTAGAGCCCAGGAAGAGGAAGAACATCATGCCGTAGAGTTTTCGAAGTTCGGTCTGCTTCCAGAAGGGTAGGGTTGAACCTTGGGGGACATGGTCCTCTGGGAAGTCATGGTCGACCACGTCGGACTGAGTCTCTTTCTGGCCCATTGTTGCAGCTCAGGTTCTCAGGACGAGAGAATTAATAATGGTTATTGTTGTGTTGCCTTGGTATGATGGCCAAGTTGACTGTTCGTGCCTCAACATCCAGGGGATCTCGATACCTTATATCCTCATGACCATGGCGTAACTCGGCCCGCACCAACCTGCAAACACATCAGCCAACGGTTCACAACCGGCTTCTTTCACCCATGACATCCCTCTGCCCACGCGAGTCTCACCATCAAGCTTCCGAGGCTGTCCTTTCATTGGCGCGCGTTTGGCAGACTGTCAAGTCCCATCCCCATGGGGAAGACAGCAGAAATGGAGCCATGCAGGTCACGGGGAGGGTTGCAACAGCAGACGAGCAGAGACTAGAGTCTGATCGGGATAGGCATGGCTCTGGGCTGAGGAGGTTGACCCACAGTGGTGATCGCTTCAATTGGGCAGACTGACTCGTCTAGCGGGGATGGATGCCACCTCCTGATCCAAGCGGAACGGTAGAGTATATCCGACATTTCTGCGCATCGGCCCATATAGTCGGGACGGTGTCTCCGAGGATTCTCCTCGGATGTTTGAGTTCTGCATAGCTTCACACCTTCCATCAGAGCTTCCATACCGTCGGAACAAGTCGAGGTGAATCATGGAGCATCCGATGCCTCTCGTGACTGAGCAAGAGCCTCATCCCCGCAGGACGACTCCGTCAGGCGACAGGACGGTGCGAAACCAGAAGGCCTGCGATGTCTGCCGATCTAGGAAAGTCAGGGTATGTAGTAGTTCAATGCCCTTCTCCAGGTTTCTCTGTGGTTAATTAACAGCACTTCAGTGTGTGTATGATGTAGGACATCAACGATGTCAAGGCTGTGTCTTTCTCGATGTGAATTGCACGCATCAAAGACCAAGAAGAAAACGAGGGCCGCCGAACAAGTCAGAGCCATCACCAACATGTCTAACATAAAGTGACTAACATGATCAGGCATGCCCAACTCCGCCACATGCCACATCCAACTGCCATGGGGTCCCCAGATCCTGGGGTTCAGCTGACGCCCCTAGCTCACAATCATGAGCCTCATCCCTCAGTGTCACCGCTCCAGAGCCCCGGGTTCTCAGACCATGGCGCCGGGACACCATCTGATACCCCGTCGGTCCTCCGAAGCCATTGGCTTTCGGCCTTCGCCACGGATGCGGTTATATCACGCCTTCTAAACGATTGGTTCGACAAGATCCACCCCCTTGCTCCGATCCTCCTCCGTCGGCGGTTCCTACGTCGTCTCCACAACCGGGAGGCGGATGGGGATGCCATGTTCTGCGGGCTAGTCATAAGCGTTTGTGCAGCGACCAAGGCGACGTTTCCGCGTGGAGAATACGGGTCTGTGACTGTGGAACACTGCATTGAGTTTCTGGACGCTTACGGGTTGCTCAAGGGCCAGTTTGCCCAGGGGTCATTTTGCTTGGATTGGTGCATTGCCATGTACAACATGGGCATGGCTATAGGTGCAGTGTCCGAGCTGGGGCCGAGCAATATGCGGGCCTATCACGCCTTGAATGAGGCAGCCACAGGAGCCCGGTACCTCGCGTACTACTGCATGCATGAACTGGATGAGGCTGAACAGCAGCTACTAAGACGGCTATTCTGGCTGCTCTTTGCCGCTTCATGGTACGTCCAAGACTCTCATCTGACCTGGAAGTTCACTAACAGGGATCTATAGCAGCGCCGACATATTGGGTAGACTGTCTGTGAGTCTGCTTGCTCAAGACCGGATCGAAAACTTTCCCCGACCTCTTCCCTTGTCTGATGACCAGATGGAGCCGCGACCAGCTTCTGAATGTCACGAGCCACACTGGCATGGAGACAATACGAGTTATGTCCCCGGGCTCAACTCCCTAATCGACTTATTTTTCATCTGGTCAGAGGTTCAACAGGTTCGAAATAACAATGATCCACTTGCTCTGATCTCAAAGTATCTAGAAAAAATCCAGACCGTCATCAATGGCCTTCCACCAGAACTACGATGGCGCGGCGGCTTGTCTCGACCACCAAACGTCACTCAGAGCCACGATGTCCAAATCGCAAATCTCTTTGTAACAAGTCTCGAGATTCGATCAAATATCCTTCAAAAGTTCGGTCCAACAGATACCAGTGGTCTAGAGCACCAAAAAATTGTGGATGACCTCCTAGAGGTCCTCTACCATCTCCCACAAGCCGTCTTTGACGCCAACGGCAGCAGCCTAGTCCCCAAGATCCGAGACATTGGCGCCGCATATCTTGAACAAACTCAGCTGAGAAATGGTTCGAGCACCGACGCAAGTGACGTCGCCAGGAACAAGCTGGAGCGACTACTCCGGAAGCTAGACGATCTGGATTGCTGGCAGGGGATTGGTGTGGTAGACAGTCCGCCTGTGAGAAGGTAGACCGGACAGATTATTAGTTCACACTCCCCTAAGGATATATATAAAAATTTATCTCTTTTATGATAATACATTATCACTTTTATTTAAATTTAGGTATAATAAAGTTGGAGTATGTGAGAGGAATTAAATGTATACTGCCTTTCCGGCGTCTCTCAACCTGCGTGCCGGTCAAAGTAGGGGATGCGATGCGTCAACAGACGACAAAGATACTAACTACATCAAGACTTGTTTCGTAAACGAGATCTCCAAAGTGCCGAGGAAAGGACGAAGAGGCACATAGCCCGGCATCCAACGAGTTCATCGGCAGATTCCCCACATGGATAACAAGAGCCGAGAGCGATTATCGTGTAGATGCGACATTTCGCCGGATGGTATATGCGAAGAAAGTCCGAGAATCCTTGCCCTGGGGATGGTGGAGTGACGTGGGCTGCTCTCCTCCACATGAGCCTACCTACATACGAAGAATCTCCGTCATGACACGTCTGAACCACTTCTTCGTCTCATGTGGTCTTTGGACCATATGATCGACGTGGTTTTGACCCATTGTGTTGCTTACTGAGCCGCGCGCAGTAGCTATTTCAACTGTGAGGCTCTCCCTCCAACACAATGTCACCACCTCAATCCTCCATCCTCAACGCATCTTCTGTCAATCACAATCGTTCATCATGACAGCAATCGAGATTCCCGCGACCCAAGCCAAGCACCCCCTTCCTTACCTACGTCGATCCGAGAATGGCCAGATCCAGCTCATCGTCAAGGGCAAGCCCTTCCTCATGCTCCCCGGCGAGCTACACAACTCGTCGTTGAGCTCGGCGAGGTTCATGAGCGAGGTCTGGCCTAATATGAAGGCCAATTCAATAAACACTCTCCTCGGTTCAGTAACGTGGGAGACCATCGAGCCTCGTGAGGGTCAGTTCGACTTTAGCGAGCTCGACCGGGTGCTCCAGGGCGCCCGTGAGCATGACATGCACCTGGTGCTGCTCTGGTTCGGCACATACAAGAACGGTATCTCTACTTATGCTCCAGGCTGGGTCAAGAAAGGCCACAAGAGATTCCCCCGCGTCCAAGTCCTCGAGGCCGGGGGCGTCAAGCGGACCATAGAGATGATCACTCCGTTGAGCGAGGAGGCTTGCCAAGCAGACTCGCGCGCATTCGCAGCCCTCATGCGACATCTCGCCGAGGTTGATTCAGAGAATAACACTGTGCTCATGGTGCAGGTTGAGAATGAGACTGGACTACTAGGCGATTCTCGAGACCGATCTCGCAGGGCCGAGAAGGCCTTTGCTGAGCCCATTCCCAGCCAGCTTCTAGAGCATCTTGGCAAGGTCGATACCCATTCTCAATTCAAGAAGCGCTTCCCCAATGCTCCCAAGTCTGGGTCACACTCATGGGACTCAGTGTTTGGTGCTGGGCCTTCTGCCAACGAGGCCTTCATGGCTCATCACATTTCGTCCTTTGTCGGTCGCGTCGCCGCCGCTGGAAAGAAGGAATACCCCATCCCGCTTTACACAAACACATGGCTCAACTTTGATGACCCTTCCCAACTAGACCTTCGAGGGGTTCCTATCGTCGTCGGAGGTGGTGCAGACCCTGGTGTCTATCCATCCGGAGGCCCTTGTCCACACGTTCTCGATATCTGGAGATTTAACACCCCATCACTCGACTTTTTGTCGCCCGATCTGTACTTCCACGACTACGAGACCGTGTGCAGAAACTACACCGAGCAGGGCAACCCTCTGTTTATTCCCGAGCAGCGACGAGACGAGAACGGCGCCCGAAGAGTCTGGCTGTCGTATGCCACATACGGAGCTCTCGGAGCGAGTCCCTTTGGCATCGACACGGGTGCCGAAGTTGTCGGTCGCGAATTCAAGCTTCTCGCTCAGACCTCATCATACCTATTAAACGCCGCTCCCGAAGACCGATTCGGCTTCTTCTTTGACGAAGAGCCCTGCGACAGGGTCCCCGAGCAATGGACCCGCGTCTTTGGCGACATCAAGGTCATCGTCGAGCGCTGTTTCGTGTTTGGCAAGCCCGGCCCCGGCGGCGGTATGGTGATCCATCTCGGTGACGCCAAGTTCCTGCTCGTCGGACGGGGCTTCCACGTGCGATTCGAGAGTGTGCGCAAGGAGGCGACATTTACGGGCATTCTGTGGGCGGAGGAGAAGGAAGTTGACGTCGAGGGCAAGCTCCAGACGTTGAGGATTCTTAATGGAGATGAGACGAGGAGCGGCGAGTTCCTGATGATGCCCAACGATGATCCCGACTATGGTGGTTTCCCAATTGCAGTCACTGTTCCAGCGCGAACGTGTATTTCCGAAGTCGAAGCTTACTGGATCGCTGAAGATGAAGAAGACAGGTAAAGGGCAATTACATAGAGGCATTTCATTAGACAAGTCGGGTAAAGGACCATTTCATTGAGGCATTTGACTAGAATAGAGCACTTTCAATCGACGAGTATATAAGGCTACTCCCACCGACAGCTGGCACATACGACCACAGCTCTTAGAAAATACGGGATCCCGTCCGCTCTCCCATAGTCAAGCTGAGAAGCGGTGAATTAGTACTCGGGTCGGTGACGACCGGGGAATCCTCACTGTTGTATGTTTTTTGCCTTTCTTTTTCTTTTTGGCTTTCTGTAATTCTTATTCGGAGAGATCGTGGTGATGATGGTGAAGGACAGTTGTATCTCATGTGACGGTAAGGTGGCGAACATCGCCAATTTCATCAGCCCAAAGGACCTAGCAGAGAGGATCTAACTATAAGTATGCTGCACAACTCAATCAAATCATGCAATTAAATATATTCTACAGTAGAACCATCAAGAGAACCTCATATCGACATAAATCAAGCCCCCAGGTCGGACAGTTCATCCCAACTCTTGTCTCATGTTGGTATAGGGTAGGCTAAGGCCAAAGAACAATATGACTTCAACGCAATTCAACACGGAAGAAGCGGCTCAATTCAATAAGTAGTCCCATAGGAAATGGATCCCCATCCCTTAATTTAATAGTTTGATTCTTACAATTGGTGCCTGGAACGGCGGCCCCTGGACTAGTGCTGATTGCGGCTCTGCTTCCGATGGTCGGGGGTAAGAACCGTGCCCACAGAGCGAGCTATCATCCTCAATTGGGTCAGTCATCAACAAAGCAACCAGTGAGATGGCCAAAATGACCCCGTTCAAGAATACCCGAATTCCATTGCTCTCCTAGCATGGTTGCGGAGCCGCAAGTGTCTACGGAGTGTGCTGGATGACCATGCCCTAGCTACCGCAGAGCTGAGCTGGATTGCTACAGGACACCTTAGACGAGAACCGACGCGAAGGATTATAGCCAAGGCCGGACGAGAAGATCCTCTCCATAGCCGACCGGCTCTTGAACTGCTGACTTTGGAGGCTGTCCTGTTGGTTCATACCAGGCAAACCAGGTCTAGCCCTTCCCGGCTGACGGGTGCGCCGAACATCGGCCCAAGCTTGACTCGCACGAGGCTTGCAGGATAATCTTCTAGAAAACCCAGTACCATGATCCAACATGCAGGCTGTTGGAAAGCAAACCTACCCCAAATTCCGACGCCGACGAACGGTTGGGGTTGCATCCCCCTCATCAGAGTTGTGTGTGCATGGACGGATCAACCACCCCGCGAAAACCTTCAATTAAGAGATCCTGCTTGACCACACGAGGAGAAGATCGTCGTGACCGTGCCGCAAGCGATCGAGGGAGCTAAGGAGGATGCGAGATGAGGTAGGGCTGAGGGTTTGAAGCATCTTGTCGGCGCGATGTCCCATGAGCCCATTCTGTTAGGCTTTCTCTCCGGCTCAAGACTAGACGCTTCAGTGACGAGTTAGTCTTGAGTCTGGGCCAAGACCTTGTCAACACCCATCGTGACCCGTGGCTGGAATGATGAACTCGGAAGCAAGCTCCGGAACGACACCGGCTCGACATGCCTGCCCAGTTGGATTAACTTTCTGTTGGCTTTCCGTTGGAGGCATAGACGACAAGCTTGTTAGATCAAGCGCGGTAAGTAAGCCCGTAATCAGGTGAATCAGAACAGTGGCAGCTCGGGAAGCTAGCAGCCGCTATCCATCTCCCTAGCGCGCCGCCTGTTGGACATGGTTTCAACGGTGCCTGGGCCCGGAGTATTGGTCCAACACTTCCTCCCTGATTGAAGCTTAGCGGGATGTAAGGACCGGCCCGGGATAGGAAGGTAGAGAGGTGACGCCATGTAATTCTAGATATCTGATGGTGTCGTGATGGGCAATCTGAAAAGCCACAGAAGCATGAATGAGGCCGAGATGATGAAGAGTTTTTAATCAGCGCATTCTGGCCGGCAGTGGTGTAGATGAGATGCAGGAACAGCTGATGGTGCATCAACCGCTTCTTCTCGCATTCAACAATAGAGTCGAATCACATCACCAAGGCATTGCGTTGATCCCATTGGCGGCTTCAAGCTTCTTGGGGTCTCCGGGGCCGGGCTGAGTAGCGGTGGCACCATCGCATCTAGACCCCTCTGGGCTGGAGATTTACGTTGCATTCCGGAAAAAGGGCTATTAATGGTAGGCAAGTCGATAGCAGACGAGTCAATGGAAGAGTGGGTAGGTCAAACGAAGGGATCAGGGTCTGTGGTGAGATGAGATGAACAAGTTGATGGATGATGGAAGACGGTGATCCAGCCAGCCCCAGCCCAGTGGATGCCCCGCTGGCACTGATGGAGGCGCGTTACCGTTACCCCTGAGGCACAGGGGACGCGAGGACACATGGCTAGGGCATGGCCCCCCTGGACGACAGGCCTCCAGTCCCCTGAGAGACACTTGACCCGACGGGGCCGGCACCACTTTAACGGCCCACCGACGACCGGCGCCAATAGGACGGCGGGGCCATCCCCATGTGAAAGCTCGTGCTTCGGGTGGCGACGGCCAAAACAACACCACGCACATTATGGATTCTGGGGGAGAAATCTGTCAACAGAAACCGTTACGTTGGATTTATGTAACAGCTTCACCTTTCTATGGCTCGCCTCGTGTTGAATTCCACAATACCCCAGAGTTCACGACACATCAAAACCTTGCCCCGGATTTGGGGTCTCGTTGATGACAGCAGAGATCCATTTTCCCCAGATGGAGAAGACAGAAAAACACGTGGCATCTGAGATCGTGATGGATCAAGAAAAGCAACTACATGCGTGTCAAGAAGAAAAGCTTCCAGAACCGCTAGAACATGAAGGATGCGCCAGACCGGGTCGCTTGCCTGGGAACGTGGCATGGGCTACTTCGGGACTGGATCTTGAGCTGATGATTAGGCCTGGCCTCGAGGAATCCATCCCACGTGCAGCAGCAGGCGTCAAACCAACAACACCAAGACTTTTTTTCTTTCTCTAATGAGAGTGTCTGTTCTACATGGATTGCCAGGATCATGCGACGCCGACAATGCTCTGTAGAATCCTCATTGGCCCAGTCCGCTACCGACTTGTCAGCAATATTACCAGTCGACTCGTCGTCGTCGCCTCGGACACGGCTCTGATAAACCTCGAGTGTCCTCGAGTCAGTGCACGCATGCCATCTTGCCCTCCAAGGAAGAACAATACCACGCTAACCTTGCGCAAACACCAGCTGAGGGTTCAGAGCCAAGACGGCCCAAAAAATCTCCAACAGACTCCACGTCCCACGTCTCGTCCATCTTGACCCCTGCCGCCACTCTGCAACTGCATTTCCTCGAACCGGCAAGGACTGGCCGCGTTCGGACTCTACCAAGAATATCCTCTCCCCCCTCTAGACAGTCCTCAAGGTTCGGATAGCTACAGTGCCATGTCTCGGCCATGAACCGACCCATCACACCTGGACCCGCGTGGGCTGTACGCTTTGACGGTCCCCAAGAGCGGTAATGGCAGATGGCATCAACTTCATGATACGATATCGCACAACCATCGCGTCTCCGAAATGCAGTCCGACCCGACTCAATCCCCAAAGCTAGCTAGAACTAGATGTTCGCGAAGCCTTCTGTACACGACGCCACCGCGCCATTGTCTGTGAAGCTGCCGCGCCTGGCCAGACCCCTGGCGCACTTCAAACCATGTCGTTTCTTGACGTGCAGAAAGCAAACTACACCAGAGGGGAACGAGCTCCGAGTAGCCAAGCTGTGCCTCCCCCCCTCCATCTTCATGTCTGGACCTCTCCATTGACCAGGGGCATTGGCCCCCCCTCCCCTTGTCGGTTATGATAAGCTCGCATCAACGACAGCTGCTTGCCCCAGCTCTCGCTGATCCGGGTTGTCCTATCTACCGAGGCCCCGCACGTTTGTTCTTGATGCAAAACTTGGTCCTTTCGTTCTTTTCAAGTCTCATACTCTGTCGTTCCTTTCGTTGAACCTACTTTTGACTGCCTTTGTGGTTTAATCTCATACCGAATTGCCTCGACATCTCACTTAGACGGAAGGGCTCATCGCCCGCACGCTTCCCACCATGGGCTTTTACACAGAAGCACCCGAGCTACGGCCGTTCAGCGAAGATAAGCCCACGCTGCTGGTGTCGTGGTGGGTGACGGCCTTTTGCTTCGCCGTCATCCTCATCCGCATGTCGGGTCGCTATGTTCGAGTCGAGAAGCTCCTCAAGGAGGACAAGATCGTTGCGGTGGCGCTGCTGCCGCTGGTTCTGCGAGCCGTCTGCGTTCACTTTGCCCTTCGCTATGGCACCAACAATGTGAACCTCGAGGGCGTGAAGCTCACGCAGGATGAGATTGACAAGAGGATCATTGGAAGTCGTATGGTCCTGGCCAGTCGAATCTTTTACGCCGCCACGTATGTATTACAACAACATTCAACAGATTATAGCTAACACGATCAAGACTGTGGATCATCAAGTTTACAACACTCGAGTTCTTTGAGCGTCTCGCCGGCGCGACCAGGCGCAGGTCGCACGCCCTCATGATCATCGGCATGCGTGTCATCTTGGTCGCCACCTTTGTTGCTGTTCTCATCAGCGACCTGGCCGAATGCCAGCCCTTTCCTCACTACTGGCAGGTCACGCCCGATCCTGGAGGTAAATGCCGTCAGGCCTTTGCCCATATGATCACCATGGGCGCCTGCAACGTCATCACCGACCTCGTCCTGATTGCCTTCCCCATTCCTATTATTCTGTCGACACAGATCGCCACTAAGCGCAAGGTGCTGCTCATCTTGCTCTTCAGCCTGGGTCTTCTCACTGTCGGCATCACTCTCTACCGCATGCCTCGCATCATCCGGGCGCAGGGAAGCCAGGTGGTGCGCACCATGTGGGCGTCTGTCGAGATCCTCGCTGCTACTGGTGTGGGCAACACCGTTGCCCTGGGATCATTCCTGCGCGACAGTGGTGTCAAGCGCAAGAAGTTCAAGGGCTCCAACAGCTACTCGTACTCCAACTCGCGATCGCAGTCGCAACCTACCAAGCTCACTCGCACGGCGGGCCACAGCAATTGGGAGGAGGAGAGCGAAGATGGACAGCCCGTTAAGACGACCGAGGGTATCTGGGCAGGCAGTGCTGCGTCGCATACGACTGCCGACTCCATCAGCAAAGACGACGACCATCGTAAATCTGCCGAGCGACCTGTCAGTCCTACACAGAGTCACGACTCGCTTATCACACGGGACCAGCTGCAGCACTCGGTCGAGATTGGCCGCAACGAGTTCCCCTATAGACCGCCGTCGGCTGTCATCGCGGGCAACTCGAAAGAGGTGCAGCGCAGCCAACGAAGCAATTGATACGTCACGGGAAGGGATTTTTAATTTAGGATACCATTATACCATATACCATAATTCTTGCAAACATGTATTATTAGTCGAGGGCTACATGACGGACGTCAAAGGGCATGACGAATTTCTTTAGATGTTCTATACACATACCACGTTTTACTTTGTCTCAACAATCACTTTCTACGCCCTTGGCTTACATCTTGGCTTACATGTTGAATACTCCGGCTGTCTGCCTTCCGCACTCGGAGATGGGACAAGACGTCTCAGACACTGACGGATGGGACCCTCTCCGCGTTCCCACAATACGACATCTCCAACTCGGACCACGTCCGGGTGGGAGGGAATGGGGCTCCCCTAAATCTGCCATTTCACTCAATCACAACGGCCGAGCCAATCTACAATCTCCCCTCGCCTACAGTCACAAGTCTGAGCAATGCTCCTGCTCTGGGGCAGAAAGCGGACCGCCGTCCAAGTTGGAAC
>SSHR01001543.1:0-41941 GCA_006518225.1 Fusarium neocosmosporiellum | reverse complement strand
GTTGAAGCCTTCCATAAGCCCGCTGATGTACTTTGCATTTGGGTCATCGCGCCCAAGGATGTAGGGGTCAAAGAATACGAGATCCCCTGGCTGGAGGCGCGTAGCATCGGGTCCGGTCTCGGCTACCCGAGCAATGGCGATGAATCCAGGAATAAAGGGGGTGGGTAGGGGGTGGCCACTCTGGGGGTCTTGGTAGACTCGCGGGGAATTGGCCCTGAGTGACACGGCGAGGACGCGGACGAGTATGCTCCCAGGACCCGGCTTAGGCGTAGGTCGCACCTCGAGGCTCAGCGGCTTTCCGGCCTCGGCTAGGACGAGGACGCGGTGCTGGGATGGAGTTTCTAGGGCCATTATAGGGAAGGATAAGGAGGAAGAGCCAAGTCACTCTTGGAGGTGGATGCGAGGGAATGATGAGCGGTTTGGATAATTCTTGTCTACTTATCTACGAACATTACTTGGCTATATATAGAGCAAAGCGGTAAAGCAAAGACCCAGATTTTTAAGTTCAAAGCCTCCATCAAACGTCGTGGAAAGAGATCAGCTAGCGGCGGACGTGGAACGGTAGCGATTAGATCCCGACCTGACAAATACAAACAAGCCTATAGCTATTTGAATGACCTCTGCGAACTGTCTGAGCTGGCAAGCCTTCTTGCATCGATATAGGCCTGCATAGGTAAAAGCTTGAAATTTTGGACAAGACCAGGGTATTCTCGACAAGAGACTTTAAAAAAACACCACCCAGGTCCGAATCTACCACCTTTCAGCCCCCATGCTGTATCATTTGCCATCTAATAGGCTCTAGGGCTATCCCGACGCTCTAGACTGTTATTTCAGCCCTGGGGCGATGGTTTGTAAGCCATACAGCACCGTCTCGGGCTGCGGGCTGCAATAACACTCCGGTGTATCAACATGGCCTGTGAGGGAGGCTGGCTCTTGCTTTAACGTTAGAGCTCTGCGGAGTTTCAACAAGCTACAGTTGCGGAGTTGCGGATATGTGCGGAGAATTGGCTCTTGACCTTGGCGTTCACGATAGATAACTGGTTCAGCCGTATTTCGCGATGATAAAATAAGATGTAAATAGTGGAAGATCATAATATGCATATGTCCAGGGACAAATGATGTTATCATACCAACTATTACTATCCATCAAGTCAGCGCAAATGCAAAAAAGTGTCCTGATCCGACCACTGAACCTCCCCATCCATCAACCCATGTACGTAGCACTCCCCCCGCAGACGATGCTCCCCTGAGCTACAGTCCACTACGAATGGCGTCCGGAGCCCATGGATTAGAAAGACTGCATCACCCTCTCCCACCTGAGGTCCTCCCAGACCCAGCCTTCCCCCTTCCGTAATGAACAAGAGGCGGTGGCGGCAGAGTTTCTCAGCGATATACCTGAACTCAGTTACCTCGTTAATCGTCCTCTTCCAATACAACTGGTCATTTCTGGGGAATTCTCCATATCTCTCCCTGTTATGAATTTCAAAATCATCCAGAACAGCGGTGGGACTGAAATACTCCCCGATACGCCTCACTATGCCCACCTTTAAATCCATGGTCAAAGTCAGAGAGAACATGGACCTAACAACAGTGCTGTCGACGTAAGACTCTGCCATTCCCAGCCAATCCAGGATCAAATTGTCCACCACGCCTGGGGAATCGCCGAGAGACGGGTCGTACGGCGGGCTTGTGGCCTTGACCCTGGCAACCTTGATGGCGCGGACATGCAGGGTCCGAGAGACACTATCCAAGACAAACTCGGGAGCCGAAGCTGTGGCTGAGAAATCAACGCTGATGCTGTCTTGAATGTTGGTCAACAGGGGCAGCGGCCGTCCTCTTAGTCGCCAGTCTGGAACCCAAGAAGCAACATCATCCACCGAGATCGTCGTAGAGACGAGCAGGTTCTTGTTTTGCACCGATTCTAAGGAGAGGACAGAGTCTTCACAGCCAGAAAAGTGCAATATCTCTAAACCTCTGGTGACGTAGATGTGCTCCATTGCAAACCTGGTGAACAGGTCAGGTGTAGACAAGGAGTAGGTGGGCTTGAACCATGCTCCGGTCGGATCATGGCGAAAGGCAACCCCAAACAGACCGTTCAAGCGGTCTTGGGGCTTTTCACACCCCCAGGTGCAGAACTTCTGAATTAGGTGGGGGAAAGACTCGCAAGGCTTGGCGGCAACAGCTAATCGCAGCTGTCCTAGCTTCAAGGCTGATTCATAAGCATGTCTAATAGAAGCGAAAATACGTTCGGCAACTACTTGAGACAACACATGGATGACCAGGAAGAAGCTTTCCGCAGAAATTGACGACATGCCGCAGCGGAGCTCGAGACGCCTGGCCAAAGCCACCTCCTGGACGATCCATAGCCTCTGAAACCACGGCCGCTGAACAAGTGAGACGCACGCCCGTCCCAGCCTTTCTCCAGGATGTGCCATCTCAAGGAGTTGGCGAAGGGGACTGCATCTGTCCCACCCGATGCCCTTGTCCACTTCCCCTCGGCCTTCAGATATGAAAAGAAAGCATGCCATAGCAAGGCCGCTGTCGTCAGCTTCAGCCCCAAGCCAGCCTACTACCAGTCGAGCCTGGCTACATATTTTGGACATGAGCTGTACTTGATGCCCCTTCTCTGTGTTGTTGATTTGGTTGATGCAGATCTGATCGATCCAGAGCCTGATCCTGCCCTTGGTGAGGCGTCCGCTGAGCTGATTGCTGTCAGGGCGCAGCAGACCAATCTCGAGCACTCTGATAGTGTCGGGGTCGCTCAGCGGCAAGTAGATGGATTCTGAACTCATTCTGAAAGATTCTCTTTTGTTTGAGTGATGGCGAAAGAAGAGGGTTTGTTCGCAGCTGTTTTCGGGGCAGGACGCTGGTGTTTTGTGCAGTGGCGCTGCAGGTTGAGAAAACGCCTTGGCGATCCATATGCGGTCGCCTTGAAAAGTGTTTCCGTGGCCTTCTATCGTGCCCAGGTAAGGTCATGCCGCCCGGCCGCTGGCGAGCGATCCTTGGTTTTGAATCTACCCTCTAAATACCGTACAGGGCCCCTTTGGGGATCTACGCCGATATCCCGCGGACTACTATTCATCAACCAACGGCACAGCGTCATCAAACAATTCCCCGTTGGCTTCGACCCCGTGTACCAACAGGACCTGCGATAATCGATTAGAGACAATCGTGCAAGACTTGCCAAAGTCCTTATGCATCGTTGATGCCAACAGAATTACCCTGCCCAGCTTGAGCTGATCCCGTACTACCTGGATCGTGGGTCGTGCTAGAAGGGTTGGGAAAGTGACGTCT
This sequence comes from Fusarium neocosmosporiellum, assembly GCA_006518225.1. Taxonomy (NCBI): domain Eukaryota; kingdom Fungi; phylum Ascomycota; class Sordariomycetes; order Hypocreales; family Nectriaceae; genus Fusarium; species Fusarium neocosmosporiellum. Next base: position 38,647 of record SSHR01001543.1, on the reverse strand, counting down.
TCCCAACCACTACCCCGGGCAAGTATTCTGTCAAGGACCGCTTCCAGTAGATCCAAGGCAGACATATCTCTGCACAAGAGCCCTGCTAGAAAGAGCATGGAGCAAATTCCTCTCCGATACATGTTTCGGTGAGCACACTTGGCAATATCTAACCCTCGGGCGATTCGCATCAATATTTGGAGCCAACGTGAGGCCTGACCATCAGTCACCCGGTCATCGGTCGCCAAAGTCAAAGGCTTGGGCGGTTGAGCGAGATTTTGTACCAGGGTTTCGTCGCATAGAATCTGGAAGAAGGCGTAATCTGCAGCATGCATTGCACGTTCGTGACTTTCAAAATGGATGGGCTCACACCCTACAGAGCGACCCAGTTGGGACAGGGAGTCTGAAGGAGGCTTTAAGGCTGAGATCAGCCTCGACAAGTTTCTGATCTCTGCGATTGACTGTGCGTATGCTTCTGTGAGGCTTGGCTCCGATGGTTGCTCGTCGTGGCGTGGCACGAGGTCGGGTGCTATGAGTGGCAAGAGTTGCTTGATCAAGGCCTCCATCACGGGGCTTGGACATGTCTGGTTATGCCGTATTGTGACGATCAAGCGGATGCGTTGTATAGCCAAGTATGCGTCGGAGCCAGCCTTTTGGAACGAGATCGAGCCAGACAACACTTGGCGCTCCAGTCCAAGCCAAAAGCTTTCTCTCTCTGAGGGGGCAGTCGAAGTACTCCAAGGTCCGACTATGTACCTCTGTATGGTGCGAGCATGGACTGCGGCGACCAACAAGCATGGCATCCTCGAGGTCTCCGAGAGGCAGCTTGACGGCTCGCTAGGCAACTGGCGACTCGTCCTCGACATCGATGAACTGGGTCGGGAGGAGGGCAGAGAGCTCGAGTTTTTGGACTTTGACTTTTAGAGTCGTGCCTTTAGGCCTAATGCCTCGCGACTTCTTGTCCGATGGAGGCTCCGACTTGGTCGAGCTGCGCGAGCTTGATGTCAAGCAAGGCAAATTCGTTCAAGATAGGTTTCGTATAGGGCTAGGTTATATCGCTATTACGTGGCTAGACATCGATCACGTCTTAATCAACCATAACCTCAATGGCAGTCCAACTACGGCAGCAGGTTAGGGTACCACTTCGTATATCTGGAAGCGCGGTACCGACTTGAAGGAGGCCAGGGTTATCAAAGAAATACCACCGACTAGTGTTCTCTCTCTCGTCTCCTCGGTGGGCCTAACTAACAGCGGTCGTGCCCTCATCTCCTGCGCCGTGGATTACTCGACATTTGTCTACAGCATTATTTCCCTTGATGGGACTATGCAAGACCTTAATCTGCCCAAGAAACAGTTTATGTCGCTGCCACCTAAAAACACTTCTAAGCATATGCTGGTCGTTCTGGGTGAGAAGGCGAACGTCTGTAGCCGAGAGGTCCCGGCTGGTTTCGTCATTGCGTATAATACGATCCCAAACACACCGGCCAACGAAAGGACCTCTATCGTTTACGTGCCGGAGCCGGACGAAGTAAACGCACATCTGTTTGTTGATGGAATCCAAGCAAGCAAAACCAGAGTTTACTTGATAATGAACAAGAGACAATCGAAGCGCCGATTGACCTTGGAGAACGACGTCAATGAATGGAAGGCCATTAGGAGCATAGAGACGAACATCGGATCTCATGCGGCTGCGACCAGCGGTGACCCTTACAGCAACGAGACAATCGTTAATGAGTCTGGCCTGCTCTCCCCATCGACTATTTGGCTTGAAGGAGACGGGGCCCAAGAATCTTTATACACTCAACCATCCGTCTTCGACGCCGGTGCCTTTCAACTGAGCCAGAAGAGCACCTCCAGCAAGGACGGCACTTCGATCGACTATCTCATCCTTTCGCCCAAGGAGTCGAAACATCCACACGGCGAGCAGCCGGTCATGATGATTAGATACGGCGCCTTTGGGCTTTCTGTCATGATGTCATACCTGGACATGACTCTGGGCGGCATCACGCTGGTTCCTTGGCTGGAGAGCGGTGGATCATTGGTGATTCCTTTTATTCGAGGTGGCGGCGAACGAGGCGAGGCGTGGCATCAAGCAGCACGACAAGAAAAGCGACAAAACTCGTACGACGACTTCATCGCCGTTACCGAAACGCTCATCAATGATGGGATGACTACTCCAAAGCACATTAGCGTGTGCGGAATATCCAACGGCGGCCTACTCGCTGCCGTCATGGGCACCCAACGACCGGACCTCTTCGGCGCCATCGTCAGCGACGTGCCTCTGACGGACATGCTGAGATACTCACTGATGGGGATGGGAGCCGCGTGGATATACGAGTACGGAGACCCCCAAGATGCTGAAATGGCCAAGGTTCTCAGGGCGTACTCGCCTTTCCACAACATCCGTGAGGGGGTTCAATATCCCCCCTTTCTCGTCACCGTCTCGACAAAGGACGACCGAGTCGGTGCTGGGCATGCGCGGAAATGATAGAGTTTCTCCAGTCCACAGGGTCGGATGCCTAGAAGAGATGTTCCAGATAGTTTATATCGCTTATCTCTATAAGATCTTGCCTTGTCTTTTGTATTGACCAAGCGTTGATGTGATTATGTTGACCGCAGACTTGAACATGTCGCCACTATAGTACACTTCATATGAACCCCCCTAGTACTAAACGGGTGTGCTTTTCCACCCGGTGAGCCGAAGAGTGTTTCGTCCGTCCGTCGGGAGGTCAACACAACAGTAGTTCTGTCCAAGCATTAGGCACCCGCTATCAGCGTTGGCGGCTTTGGATTCTGTGGTCTGCTTAGTGGTGTTGTTCTGGCTCAGGGGTCGACGATCAAGAATAGTCAGTGAAACAAGGCCGAGCTGCTTCTAAGGGGTCTGCTCTAGCAATGAATCTCGAGCGGTCCCTACCCATAGAGCTCAAAGGTCAGGCGAGGACAATAATTGGTTCCCTATCAGTTTCCCTGGGCTACGAATGGGGTCCCCTGAGCGCAACGCAATCATTCAGGAGAACAAGGAAGCCTACCATCTCTTCCTCGCGGGGTGCATTGTCGTGACGGCCATCGGGTTCGGCTTCTCCTTGTTTGCCGAGGATACCTTGGGAAGCTCGACGAAGAAGGAAATACCGACATACGTAAGATATACAAGGTTGGTTTTCAATATGGAGGTGAAGGCGTGGCTATATTTCGTCTTGGGTGATGGCTGTGGGAGTTCTGGCTTCGTGGCGTTGTGAAGTCAAGGGCTGTCGGGGCCAGGTAGACCAATCCCGAGAGTTTGATGTAATCCGTTTAGCGATAGATTCTCGGCTCTTTCGAAACAGTCTTCTCGTTCTCTGGCTCGGCACTGAGGCATTGATGCTGAAAGAAGAGGCTTTGCTCGCAGTTGCGTTCAGCCTAGGCAAGGGCATTGTTGCTTTTGCGCGTGGCACTAAGTTCCCAGCAGTTTGCCTACAGGATTAGAAAACGCCTTGTCGCATCCATGTGCCTGCTGATAAAGACTTCCGCTTTCTTTCGCTGCTAAAGGCTATGAGCTTGACAAAGGAGGCCACGGTTGGCCCTGCTGTACACCGACACCTCTCAACCTGTCCTCACCAGCATCTTTCTCTGGTCCCGTCCCCAGCGTTTTTCTCTAATTGCTAAGTTACCTAGTATCATTTGTTTCTTTTCTTTCGATGATTCTTGTTCCATCTCACGGATACAAATCGCAGTGTGAACAAAGAAAGGCACAAACCAAGCACCACCATAAGAACACATCGAAACAGCCCAAAAAGAGCAAAGAATAGGTGCGTTCAACAGATTCCCTACAAATATCCCCGTCTCTCCTGCGTCTTCACTTCTCAGCACAACACCAGCAGATCTTGCATTCAAAGTCTCAAGCTTGAAACAGGTATTCACGTCTACATCAGATCCCCACGTCCGAACCGTCTCTTAGCCTCCGTTTCTCGAGCGACAACAACGACAACAACACCATGGCTCCTCCCACATTCACCAGCCCCGTCCCTAGCCCCTGGCCCTCTGTCTACAAAGCGGCCAGCGCCTTAGCCAGCAACGAAACCCAGCAAGATGACCACCTAACCCCCGACCTGGACTCCCCCTGGTGGATCTTCATCTGGGTTTGCATTGCGCTTGTTGTCCTGACATTCGGTGGATTCGCATTGGAAGACTGTTGGAGAAGAAAGAGGGTTCGACACGTCTGACGAGTACAAGATCTGCTACAGACAGTATTGTAGATGCCTACCATGCAAGGAGTAGAGAGTCAAGAATTTATCATCTGCAACTATCATCCCATGTCCCAAGATTTTTACCACTGCCATTTTGTCGTGCCTTAAGGAATCAAGGATATTCTACGTTCAACAATGGAGAATTAGTGACTGAACAAAGTTATCTATAGTAATGACTGTAAGACCAATCGCTTCTCCTGCTTTGTAAGATTTCCAGGCTAGTAGCTGCCGGTATTGGGCAAGTCTTGTGATGGCATCCAATGTCTTTCTGAGAGAATATAGACTCGATCAGACCCAATATCCCATCCATCACAAGCAAGTTCCTGATGCTAGCAATGTTCAGGTGTCAGCTGATCTTGTCCTGCCTTAACAAGGCCATCTCAAAGCGTGAATTCAATGTTCAGAAACGAGCCAGACGTCAAACACCACTCAAATAGCACGTTCAAATGACTAAAACAACATCTAGAACAGGACTAGCAATGTCCCTCTATAAGTACCCAGTGCATCCCCTATGTCCCTTGCTCAAACACAACAGCCCATAAACTCGCATCAGCCCTCTAGACCGATTCACAAACCCTGACTAGCATCCAGCTTTGTATCTTCCCTTCGACTTGAACAACAGTCCTTGGTGTTGACACTATCAAAATGGCTCCTCACGCCTATGTTGAACATGCCTCGGGTCTCTGGCCTTCTCTGCAAGAAGCCACCGCCATGTGGGCCAGGGGCGAGACTCAGGAAAAGGTTGCAAGTTGGTTCACTTCAGAAAGGATTGCCTTTTTCGCAGTTTTTGGCTTCTTGTTTGCCGTTGCTTTGGGGTACATGATCTGGTGCTGTATCGTGGGTGGATGCCGTAAGCCTCGAGTGTAAATGAGGACCTGGAACTGAACCTGGCAAGTTTCGGAGACTCAAGTATGTAAAGGAGTAGCAAATAAACAGTCTTCTGTGTATATTCAAGTACATATAATATCTATTCCCCTACATATAAACTGCTGTGGAGGCAAAGCCCCATCTTATCTTAAATGTGCTATGTAGGTGCATACCGCAGCGACTGCTGACAAGACTCGTATTATCGTATTGCTACATCACCTAGGTGCATATCAGAAGAAGAGGCAGATCCATATTGACTTTCTCTTTAAAATAGTGCTTGCTGTTTGTGACGCCCGATTTATGCTCTCACTGCGCTCCAACATAATAGGGTGCCCCCTGAGCAAACGCCCGTCACGAATCTGGGCAAACGCAACACAACCGAATCTCGGTCAGACTAACGCTGCTTACCAGAACAAGGAGCAACTGGTTTCTTGTTGCTCATTTCAGATGCAATGTTAAGCCTTTTGGCTATTGTTCTGTCTGCTCGACAGCAAACAAAGAACAAAGCTTGCCCATGAAGCCTCAGAACAACGAATACAAACCCCAAATATAAACATCTTATTCCTCCAATCACTCCTCCTGTTCCTCATCCCAAAATTTCAACGCAAATACCGCTCTATCTCGTCATGGCCCCGTCGATGTCCGTATCCCGTATCCTCTCCCTGTCGACCCGGGACGTTGAAGCATCCGACATGGCAAAAGGGGATCGCCCGATACGCAAAGTCTGCAAAGCGTCCATCATGCAGATAATCAGCGGCATCCTCATCTTTTTCACTGCCGTTCCCTCCCTCGCGTTGGTGGTTGTCGTCGTCATCCAGGGGCTCAAGGCCAAAAGGTCGCGTGGGGGGTATGCCAAGAAAGGGATGAGAGTCCAGAAGATCAAGACGGATTAGCGAATCAGCTCCTGGCCATGGCAAGAGTCGTCAGGCTCCGGCATATCTTTATGGCTCGCCCCGCTTGAAGGATTCTAGGGTAAGGATATCTCGGCGCCTCGTCGGAGCCGAGCCGTAGCCTGTTTGTTGCGTTTGAAGACCTTGTGCTTACGAAGACTCGCAGGACTTTGCCATCTATTGATTCCGACGGAAGTTGGAATCCTGGTCCAAGACCATGCGATAATGGCTTCTCCAGTTGCCGCCTCCATACTTAGAAATATAGGCTACTTGGTCAAGGTAAGGTTCCGTCTCTACAGGCGACGGGGAAAGCGGCTGACGGCCTGGGTGTAGATGGACAACCAACCCATGCTGACCAAAAGGATTGTTTGACGAGAAAAGGCTCAAAGAGTAGCGCAGAAATCATACTCAGTGTGCTGACTACGCTCATGTAACTTCACTCTACAAGTTTGGAACATAGTTAACCATCTAAAATGAAACCCTGGAATCCAGAACATTGACATGAAAGCCTCCAAGGGCAAAAAGAGTGGTTCCGCCCGGGATCGAACCGGGGACCTTCTCGGTGTTAACGAGATGCCATAACCAACTAGACCACGGAACCGAGGCTTATGATTGGTTGAGGATGAGTGTTGCGAAAATCGCTTAAGACCCTGAATGTGAACATAGTTCAGAGAGCAAACAAACTCTGTTTGACTTGTCGACAACCAGGGAGGGAGTTTTATAATAGGCTTCAACCCCTTCTCTCCCATCCTAAAAGCACACCCGCGTGCTCACCTGCCTGGTCGAGTGGTTAACTCTTCCTTACTCTCGCTCCTATAAACTCTCTCTTCTTTCCGCAAACCTAAAAACCACTCTTTTGCCAGCGGGTTACGTTCACAGCAGAGCTTTATAAGCAAGGTTACCCCTTCATCTCTCACCCTAAAAGCACATGAGTGCTCAGCGGGCACCTGGTCAAGTGGTCAACTCCTTGATTCCGCTCCTATAAACTTTCTTCTCTCCGCAGACCTCAATCCACCTCTGACCAGGTGCCACCTAAAAAACCGCCCACCTAAAAACCACTCTTTTTGGTTTGTGATACTGGCATCACACCTTCCCAGTGTGTGTCTCGGCAAAGTATGGTTTATTTATCGGTATAGTAGCCAAGATTTACATACAAATTCGAAGCCCATCTTTCGGGGTCAATTCAATTTTTCACGCAAGAAACTAGCTTAGAAGCCAAGGATCTCCTCCTTGCGCTTCTGGAGCAGGTAGTAGTACTGCTGCAGTGGCGTTGTCGCTGTAGGGGCTCTGTCACCCTCAAAGGTGCCCTTCCCATGGCCATCAAAGTGAACCTTCCAGGCTGTTTGACAGTTAACTTGCTATTCAATCCAGGTGTACTGTGCAACTTACTGCTGGCATCAAACCCGAGGTACGACCAGCTGTCGTTGAGGTAGGCCTTCTCGGTGCCGACTTGGATTGTCTTGACCTCGCCCATCTGGCCTGGTGCAGGTCGGAGTTGCTTAAGGTCAGCCACCAGCTTGACGAGACCGGTGACAAAAGCAAGCGCGAGATCCTTGGCTAGGCACTCATGCTGCCCATAGCTAAAGGCCGTCACGGCGTCTGTCTTGCGCCGGGCGTCGAACTTGCCGGCGTTGGGAACCTCCTTAGCGTTACGGCCAGCCATGCCCTGCAACACAGTCAGTGATTTTCTTGCTTCTGATGGGAAAACCTGGACTTACAAGCATCATGACAACGGCATTGCCGGGTTGGACAGACTTGCCCTCGAGCTCAGCTGGCGCCGTGGCAATGCGCACGTTGCGCTGAGAGCTCGTCAGACGCTGAGCCTCGGCGACGTAGGCGTGGAGCGTGGCATCATCACCCTTCTGGGCAATGGCCTGCACCTCAGCCCAGATGGATGCGTTCTCAGGTCGCAGGAAGAATGCCAAGACCTCGTAGAACTAAAATTGCTGTGGTCAGTACATGATCGTAGCTAAGAATTCCGGGGGTGCTTACTGAAGTAACGGGCACACCGATGCCACCAAAGGCAGTAAGCCACAGGTTGTCGGTAACCTGGTCAGCTGAGTTGCCCTGAGCCAACAGCTCCTCAACGAGCTTCAGGCCGCAAGAACGCAGAGAGTCCTTCTTGAGGTATGACTTGCGGCCAACCTTGCTCGAGATGGTTGAGGCGATGCCCAGACCCATGCCGCGTCCGAGGACAGCCTCGTCGACGAGCTTCTTGGTGGAGTTGTAGACGGCAGTGACACCCTCCTGGGCCCAGCGGCGGCGGTTCCATGCCTGGCCGGGGTCGTTGTTGTTGACGCCCCAGATGCGGATGTTGAGCAGATGTCGGTACAGCTCAGCAACGCCAAGAGTTCCGTCGGGGTTCTCATCAGTGCGCAAGTCAAAGTAGAACAGGTCAGCCAGAAGCTGTGTGTTGAGAGGGATGGCAACATCGCGGATGATGTCAATTTGCTCAAGGCCAGCCTTGAGCTTGAAGGTCTCCTTCTCAATGAGCTTGGCACCCACGCGTTCGACCATGTTGTGAACGGCTGCGTGGAGGTTGGGAATCTTTCCCATGGCCTTTTGGAAGTCGGCGCGGTGCTTGAAGTTCTTGGCCTCATCGCCCGCAAGCATGAACCAGCCATAATCCTTCTTACCAGGGAACAGCGTGTTGAGGGCCTGGAGCCACGGCACGACAAACTGCTTGGGCTGGCTGAGAGTCTTCTTAATGGCCTCGTTAGTCGTGACGACAACGGGCTTGGCAGGCGGCTTGGGATCAGCCTCAGTGAACTGGTCATAGGTGCCAATCTCCTTGGCGATGGCAATGTTGGCCTTCTTGGTGTACATAGGTTGCATGACGGCAACCGAGTTGAAGGGGAACCAGTTGGGGACACCACGCTGGATGAGCTTGTACAGCATCGATCCACCAAGAGTCTTGTAGTCCTGCTGAACCTCATTGTAACCCCAGGCTGTCAGGTTGGAGACCGTGTAGTCGATGGTGTTGAATCTGTCTGAGCGGACAAGTGTGACAGCATCAGACAGCACAGCTCGGCCAACAGAGTAGGTAGGCATGATGCCGCTGCCTGGGTTGCGAGCAGGTTTGATATCCTCAATCATCAAACCAGGGTAGAGCTCAACCATGTCAGGGTCTGTGTACAGCTTCTCGAGGATGTTGGCAATCTCAGGGTTCGAGTTGATTTCGCTGAACTGGTCGTATCGCTTAAGGCCAAAGAACTCTCGGAACTCGTTAAGAGAGGCCACTTGCCACTTACGACCCTGGATGATGCCCAGGACCTCGACCACCTTGAGCGCCTTGGGAACCATGCGGGCACCAAAGGTACCGGCAGGGTCTTCCATGGCCTCCTTGAGAATGCGGACAAGGTCCTCATCCTTAAAGGTGCCGTTCTCTTGACGCTCAAGGCCGTCAAAGGTACGGACGCTAGGGTCCTTGGGGATGTTGCGCTCAAAGTTGATGAGGGCCTGGCCAAGCTCGTCCCAGCTGACATCCTGAAGATCTTCGGCCTTGCGACCGGGGAAGAGCTTGAGGAAGAAGTTGTTGATCCAGTGCTCATCCCTCTTGGAGATGCACGAGTGGAATCGGTACAGGAGGTTGAACTCGACGCTGACCTGGTTTCCAACACCACGGGGGACACCCTCTCCATCAAATTGCTTGTCGATAGCAACTCGGGGGTCCAAGGTCCAGTCACTCTTGGAGTGATGAGTGTTGGTGATGGCTCGAAGGTAGTCGTGGAGGCAGATATTGATGTATAGTCCGCCGGTAATGAGGCGGGCCACGTTGAAGAGGTCATGGTCCTGCTTGGCCACAGCCTTGGCCTTGTCCTCTGCCGAGGCGTTGGGAGGGCACTGCAAGGTGAAACGGCCGTTCTCGTTAATCTTGAGCAAGATGTCGGCAACATAGTTGTGGAAACGGCTGTAGAGGACCAGCATGACATTGACACCCGCAGGCTGTCCAAGCAAGCGCTTCTCATGGAAGGTATCAGGCTTCAGCTTACCCTCCTTCATGGTACGGATCTCCAGCTGGTCCTTGAGGGACGAGCCGTACAAGGGGGCCAAGTCGAGATACGATGAGGTATCGGACTTGTTAGGGTCTGTCCGGCTAGTGCGGAAGATGTCGTGGATGATGATGGCAGCATGGTAGAAGAGCATGGAGGAGATACCAGCCGGGTTCTCGGTAAAGTTCTTGTCATCGCGAGCAAGAAGAAGGTCGAAGAGCAGACCAGGATCAGGCTTGACACCGTGAAGACGCTTCTCAGACCTGACCGACTTGGCGTAGGGTGTGCCAGCACGACCCAGGTTGGGCTCAAGGATATTGTTGAAGCTGCCGTCAGGCATGCGGTACTGGTGAAGACCATCAGGGGCCTGGGGGACCTGCTCTCGCAGGACAACGTCGCTGTCTGGGGCCTTGAACTCGATGGTGTCGTAGAGCTCGCAGTTGTGCTTGTGGGCGGGCTCGTTGGAGTTGACCACCTCGTACTTGACGTCACCGCCGACGTAGCTCAGGGGAGGGTGCTGGAGGTTGCCCCAGAGGGTGTCGATGAGCTTGTTGGTGAGCTGGTTCCTCGCCTTGGAGGTACGGGGGAGGGAGGTAAGGATTCCGATGAGGAGCTCGGTGGTGCTTGGAGGTGTTAGCAGTGCTCATGCTGATGACACTATCAAATCTTACCCCTTCTTATCATCTAGAGGCTTTCCCTTCTCCACCGTTAGCTCCTTGATGAGCTCGGCGAGCTCTGGGATAGAGGCCTGGCTTCGAACGCCGACATAGTCCTTGATGATATCTGTAGCGAGCTTGATGGGATCATCCAAGAGGCTGGTTGAGCCCGTCTTGGCGTCACCGTACGACTCTCCAGCCTGAAACTTTTCGTTGAAAGACATGATGGAGTCTCAGGACTTGATTTTTAGGGGTAGAGAAGGAGTGTATGGTGTATGAGAAGATGGGAACAAAGTCCTGATTCTACCAGACTGAAGCTCCATCAACTCGCTCATTTATACCACAAACGATGCCAACCGTGACCCCTCTTCTCCCCGCGGGGCCCTCAGATCAGAGGGGACTCGCGTTCCCAAACTCGCATGAGGGAGGCGAGTGGCTGCTGGTGATACGAGGGCTCATGCGGAGCGCGTTGAAGCATGGCCGGGACGATCCATGATTCAACAATTGACAGCTGAATGGCGTCGCATCGAGGTTGATTTGATTCGCCGGGACCATGATTCGTTGGGCACGGGCTGGGCAACAACAGAAGAGCTGAGAGGCCATGTTTCACATGCGCCGTCTTGTTGACATGTCGTAACTCGGGGGGAGCCGGGCAGTCTTCCAAGACTTGAAGTCGTGATGGAGACCGCCACCGTGGACGCAGACGGCCCGTTCCGGGAGGATGGAGCCGGGGGAGCCGGTGGTCATCACATGCCGGCGGCGAATTAGTGGGAGACAAGCATCTGCCAGGGGGGGCTTTGTCTCAAACAGTGCTGACCGGTTGGAGTTGAGGCTGGTGATACAGCAAGGCAGATGGACCAAACAGGTCAGACAAAAGTGACATTGCAGGAGCAATGATTGGATCATGCAGGAAAGAGGCATATGCCGCCGACGAGGATCCATCTGGATCGGTTAGGCCGATTGTGCCATGTCAAAGAGGCCCGTCGTGCCACCTTGAAGCTGAGGGGAGGGAGAGGAGAGAGGAGAGAGGTTGAGAGAGAGGGGGTTCCAAGACCTACATCGCCATGTTTGAGACCAGCATCACGTGTTTCCCTCTTTCCCTCCGAGCACTTGAATCAAGCAGCAACTGACCGCTCAAACAAACATTTACCAGCCAATTTCTTCACCATTTCCCATATTCACAGGCAAGAATTGAAGTCTGCAATCAACTGGAATGCATCGTCGTAAAGAAACAAGAAAACACACGGAACAAATCTTGGCAAGCCTGTTGACACATGCAAGACATTCGACCCCGATCAACATGGACTCGACGTAGGGATTTTTAGCCGCCGTCGATCCCTGCGGCCGCCAGAGACGGCATCTTGCATCACATCCATCCATCCATCTTCGGCTTTCCCCGCTCGCATACATATCCTTCAGTTCAGCTCGCCCGTAAATGACGAGCCTTTCCCCGCTCGCATACATATCCTTCAGTTCGGCTCGCCCGTAACTGACGAGCCTTTCCACGCTTTCAAGGCTTTGTGGCTTGCTGAGCTTTATGACCTGTAATGTCGTCCAATTGGCCTCAAAAACGAGCTGCTCAGCGCCCAAGCGAGAAACAGCCAGAGCAGAAAAAACGGCAAAAGATCATCCCCTCGCTTTGATGTGCCGTGTCTCTTTCTGCCGCTTGGGGCGGTAGGGAGACGCCCCGTGGCTGGCTGAGTGTCACCCCTTGTACGCCTCTCTCACCACCAAGACATCAATTCGCCGCCCCGATTGGACGCTGCCGATACCATCAGAATGCCAGACGACCTGACATGGTATTCCACGACATGCGCACAGGTTTGATAAAGGATGTCGACGAGCCGAAATCCCTTAACTAGCCTCCCCACGTTGAGCGAGACGATATCCTCCCCCCGAGAATCTTGTCCCTCTATTCTCACGCACGTTCTGTCTGCTTCAACATGCCTTACATGGAGAGTACCGAGGCTTCAGAGCCCAAGAAGCTCATCCTCTGCTTCGATGGCACGGGAAACACCTTCAGTGGCTCCAATGCCGACACCAACGTCGTCAAGATCCTCAGCAAGCTGGATCGCAACCACCCGGGCCAGTACCATTACTACCAGAGTGAGTTCAATTTCCCCTTCAGTCAAATGTGTGTTCTAACGCTTCAATCAGCCGGTATTGGCACCTATGACATCGGAGAGACATCCGTCAACAAGACGTTCTTGGGGGAGATGAAAAGCTCCATCTCACAGACCCTCGATCAGGGGTTCGGTACGACGTTTGACGCCCATGTCATGGCCGGGTACCGGTTCTTGATGCGTTACTACGAATCTGTGAGTATCCCTCCACCTCGCCATACCGTATACTGACCCCCGCAGGACGCCAAGATCTACATCTTTGGCTTTAGCCGCGGCGCCTTTACGGCAAAGTTCCTGGCGCGCATGGTCAACAAGGTCGGCCTTCTGTGCAAGGGCAACGAGGAGATGGTCCCCTTTGCGTTCCGTCTCTACCAGCGCTACCTTGCTGGTGACATCCAGGACCGCGTCGACGCACAGGGGAGGTGCGAGGAGGACCACGGTGACACAGACACAGGGTCAGACGCCGATCCCCTCCTGGCCGGCAATACTAGGGTACACAGGAGTCACACCACCGAGGTTGCCCTGAACGAGATCACGGCCTTTAGCCAGACCTTTTGTCGCAAGGAAAAGGCCAAGCCCTGCGACCACGATGATGGTGATGATGCCGAGGAAGAAGACCAAAACATCAAGGTCTTCTTCCTCGGCATCTGGGACTGCGTCAACTCTGTCGCCGTTCTCGAGCGCAAGACTCCAGTCCCAGTCCCCGTCACAGGCACAGCTCGCTATGTGCGCCACGCCGTCGCCGTCGATGAGCGACGTGTCAAGTTCAAGCCAGCCCTCTTGGCCCAAGACATCCGCGTGTCCAAGCACAACCATGACGACGAGGACATCAAAGAGGTCTGGTTCCCTGGCTGTCACGGCGATGTGGGCGGTGGATGGCCCTCATCTGAGGACAACCCCTTGGATAACAACAAGGCGGGCGACATGTCCTTCTGGCAGCGCGTCAAGAACTTTTGGACCTCTCGCAAGGCCAAGGAGCCCAGCAAGAACATCAACGACGATCGCCTGCAGATGAGCGACATCCCCCTCGCCTGGATGATCCGCGAGGTTGAGCTCGTGGGTGAGAAGGAGCCTGAGGCCGCCGTCAAGTGGTGCGACAGCCTGCAAAAGTTCAAGACGCAGATCAACAACAAGGACAAGAAGGAGCAGGCCCTCATGGGGTTCGTGCATGACTCGCTTGCTTTCGGCTACGGCACTGGCTTCTTCAAGGTCTTGATGTGGAAATTTATGGGTAAGTATTATTCACGATGTCCTGGAGTTCACAACACTAACCCATGTAGAATACCTCCCATTCATCACCCGCTGGGAGCTGGAGCAAAAGGGCTGGGTCAACGTCCGCTTCCCCCTCAACAAGGGCGCGGCGCGAGACATTCCCCAAAAGGCAGTCCTTCATGCCTCGCTTGTCAAGCGTCTAAGAGAGGACCCCGACTACTGGCCGACCAACAACCACGGCTCAGACACTGCTCCCTGCCTCAAGCGCGGCAGCGATGAGGTCCAGTTCCAGGAGCACCGGGAGAAGAACAAGAAGGACGAGTGGGTCAAGATGTTGGAGACCGACCCTGATCATCAGACGTATGACATTGTGCATATTGTCCAGTGATGGTGTTGCTCCGTTCGAGTTGGACAGCTCTTGGCGTCAAGGTTCTTGGTATAGTAAAGCAACAGTGGGTTATCGGGGGTGTTGGATTAGGCACTCAACAGGACTCGGGCAATGCAATTGGCCAATTTGTAGCTTGGAAATGATGGTACAACTAGGTAGGTTACTGGTAAAATTTAATGTCCTCACGCGGCCGCTTTCTCCATGTCTTGGTCGCCAACACATGCAGTGCGAATACATCCAGCAATTGGTGTGGTGGGACAAGAACTACCTACCATCTGATCCAGTGTCACTGCTTAAAGAGTACAAGTTAGGTCGCGATTACGTGCAGGGCATGTGTCAATTGAAGGCCGACGAGACTGTGAAGGCCGGGTGAGCCAAGACGAGACAGACCTGGCATGGAGAGGAAAGGTGATATTACTAGTCCCAAGAAATGTATCCAACAAACACACCTAGGAGAGTGCTAGTAGACGCATGCTACCACAAATCCGAAGCCCTCCCTTCAGCGCCTCTCAGGGCCGTGAGTCTTGAAGTCAAACTTGATGTTGTCAATCCAGCCGAAGTTCTGCGTGCACCGAAAGTTGAACAAGACACGGGCATGTCCCTGAGCAATCTGCTCCTCAGTCCACTGGCAAGTCGCCGTGATGCGCTTAAACCCACTGGCCCCATTTACAGCGTCCGACGCCTGAAGCTTATCGCCCAATCCTGCAAAGACTCCGTCCTCGCCGAAAGAGCAGGCCAGTCGCGCGTCGTGGCATCCGCTCTCTCCCAGCGGGGAGGCCTTGTTGAAGCCGACCCACCCCGAGAGCTCGTACTCTTGATCGGGAATTAGACAGCCCGCGCCGATCTCTTGGTAGACGTAGTCGTCGGTGAAGGAGCCCGTGCCGAAGCCGAGAGAGTAGGTCCAGTCATTGGAGATGCCTCCGACGCTGATCCAAGAGTTGTCCTTGTGCAGGAGGCTCCAGTGCTCGGTGCTCGGGGGCGGTCCATTGAAGTCACCGTTCTTCACGAGGAGGGAAGGCGTCTCGGTTGCAATGCAGACGCTGATGGTGGTGCTGGTGGTGGCCTCCGCGGTTGTAGTGGTTGGGGCAGCGGTGGTGGTGACGAGGGTGGTAGACAGTGGTCGGTCTACACTTGTGCGCCTCCGCCAGCGAGGACAGGGCAGCAAAGGCGACGAAAAGGCTTCGCGACATCATTTTTGAAAGAGTGAATACGGTCAGAGAAAAGAATGTGGTTGAGCAAACACGGCCCGTCACTCAAACAGGAGACGATTACGCCTTATACTCCTCAACCCCTGCCAAGAAGCAACAGTTGTGTAAGCCGTTGGTCCTTTAAACTGGGTTAGCTCCTTCAATGGTTTCCAGATAGTCCTGCTCTGCCAAGCGGGTATGGGACTTGACCATCCCAATCACGAACAGGTTAGCACGGGAGAAATGGAGTTTTCCAAACCCACAGCTATGCAAGAACCACATGGGATAATCTCACAGACACGAGTGTTGGTGGACCCCTGGATAAAGAATTCAATAGCGTCTACTTAAACAGGCATCAAGCTATTTCCACCTGACAGCTGAATTTGTGTTGTTCTTTGCACGAGGGGCCTACTGGAAGCGTAGATAACAAGATAACTCAAGAGTAGCAAAATAATACGTAGAGAACTATTAAAATATGGTCTACTACTATGACATCTTCCTATAACTGTACTCTTCCAACACAAGTTTTTATCTTATAATGTATGAATACTTGAGCAGAGTTGGAGGCACTTCATCACCCTCTGGGTGGCATTTCTCGAACCCCTAAGCGGGGGAGTGGATGAGATTGTACCATATCCAGGCTTGGTTGCACATTGGAATTCTGCAATGACTTCCAGTGCCCTCCTATGTATATCCTTGATATGGTTCATTTGTTACCTTTCTTTCTAACCATTCATTGCCCGTCGTTGCGGTTCGGAATTGTCCGACATTATCGAATGGAGCCATCTCGGCGGGTCGATCTTAGCCACGCCACTCTACCATTGACAGACGCCTCTTTCTCTGTGGCTGTTTTCCATGCGAGATCTAGATTCATTAGACTTGGCGTCTAATATGGCCTCACTTTTGTCATTGTGAGTGTTGATCTGATTTCAACTAGACGGCTTGAGAAAGGTAACGTCAGGTCGAGATATTTACAAGTGCCATCCACATACCCCATTGACTATATCTCTATTATCTTATATAATCATCCTATCTTGATTGTCGCACACAAATTGGGTTAGGCGAGGCATTATGAAAAGTACAAAGGACTCTTGGATATCACTTTGTATATCAGCAGCTTTGTGGGATCCTGCATAGTGCATACCGACTCAAAGATTATTGTTGATGAGTGACAGAGAGAGTATGCCTTTGCGGTTGCAAACATGATCCAAGTAATAACTCTCTACTGAATATATGTGACCGGTTCCGTGTCAAGCAGGAACCACGGGTCAGACAAGCTGATTGTGTCCTGCTCTCCCATAACCTACATCAATGCCATCAAGACCCAAACACGGCAATCACGATTATAACTATCTAAAACCACGCCCATTGTATCAATGTTTCGCATTCACTCATTCTTAGCTTTGCCATTCTCCTCGTGATGCAACATGCGGTCAACGCCTCCCAAAAGTGGGACCTCTCACCTCCTCCAACTACACATCACCACGACCCAAGATGCCGCCAACCATTGTCCTCATCCGCCACGCCCAGGCCCTCCACAACCTTCACCATAAGTTCCCCCTTCTCCTCATGACCTCATTCCTCTCTAACACATCTCACAGGACTACAGCATTCATGACCCCCCGCTCACTGACCTAGGCGTCGAGCAGTGCTCCGCCCTCCGCAAGAACCTCATCTCTACCTTTTCCGACTCCGCCACCAACTATCAGGATGTCGCTATCGTCGTGAGCCCCATGCGCCGTACTCTTCAGACGGCCATGCTCTCCCTCGACTGGCTCGTCGACCGCGGCGTCAAGATCGAGGGCAGCGCTGATTGGCAGGGTGAGTCTCTCTCTCCGCACCGTGAACCCAGTGACTCATAGGATTTCCGTCTGCAGAAAACTCGGATAAGCCCTGCGATACGGGAAGTCCTCTGTCATCAGTCTCGCCTGACTTTTCTGGGGTCAACTTTTCTACTGTTGATGCCCTCTGGCCAGACAAGACATCCCCCGCAGCGCAGCGTTACGCCCACACCAAGCGTGACATCCTCGCCCGTGGCCGCCGTGCCCTCGAGGACCTGCACAGCCGCCCCGAGAAGATCATATTTGTAGTCTCCCACTCCGGCTTCCTCCGTGTCGGCGTCGTGGGCTTCTGGTTCTTCAACAGCGACTACCGAGTGTTTGACTTTGAGGCTGAGCGGGGTGAGGACGGGAGATTGAAGGTCAAGCAGAGCGAGGCTACTCTTTCTGGTGGGTTGGGCTTGTCGTGGACGGACCCGGTTCTCCTTGGAGATGGTCTTCCTGACGAAGATGTCGATGTTGAGGGGGTCAATTAGTGATTTTGCCGCAGTCCTTGCTTCATTTAATTCATCAGGGAGACCTCTAGATGGAGACTTGGATAGAACCCTAGACAAGATACATGCACCTCAATAGACGTGATGAGCTGGGTATCTCCTATTTTTCAAAAACCATCCAACCATGCTCCTCTTTTTATCCATATCCCAGAATATGATACACCATATTGTACACGCTTTTTTTCAACACTCATCTAGACATGAAGCTCTGAAACGCCGACTGGTCAATGACGACATTTCCCACTGCACGAAGTCTCTTTCTACCCTCCTTTTGCTTCTCCAGCAGCTTCCGTCTTCGGGAGACATCGGCGGCATGGAGCTTGGCGAGCACATCCTTGCGGAAGGGTTTGATTGTTTCTCTTGCCACGATCCTGTTTCCGGCTGTAGCTTGGATGACGACCTCTGGAGGTGACGTTAGCAACCATACAGAATCAACCAAGATATTGCGATTAGGGTTGGGGATAGACTTACCGAAATGCTGACGGCCGACATGTTCCTTGAACTTGGTCACCCACTGGCGTCCAAGACGATCAACCTGCGATGAGTGCACAACACGGCAGATAGCATCGACTGGCTGCCTGTTGACAAGGAGCTGGAGTTTGACAAGGTTACTCTGTCGCCAGCCCGAATCTTCATAGTCCAGCGTAGCATATCCCTTGCTGTTTAATCATGTGTAAGCAAGTGCTTTGGTGAAAGGGGCATTAAAAACATACGTTGCGCTCTTGAGCTTTCCAAAAAGATCATCAACCAGCTGAGCTGCCGGAATCTCATACTGCAGAATGACCTGCGTCGTGTGAAAGAACTCGAGGCTCTTTTGTTCTCCACGATTGGCCTCGCACAGCTCGATCACTCGACCGAGATACTCCTCGGGCATCGTGATAGTGGCCGTGACAAAACTGCATTTAAATCAATACTAGGAACAATCCCAGGTAAAGGTGATGTCGACTTACGGTTCGAACAGCTGAGCACCCCTGATCCGGGGATGGCTCACATCAGGGAACAAGGCGGGATTCTGCACAATCTCCTCAGACCCATCGGGCCAGATGATCTTGGACGGCACAGTCGGCTCCGTGAGGATGACGCTCTTCGCATGTTCCTGTCTCAGACGGTCTTGAAACACGGAGCAATGCAAGCTCCCCAGAAATCCCAGACGCCAGCCCGACCCCAACGCCTCAGAAAAGTCCTTCTGCAGCGTGACGCTACGGTCGTTGAGAACGAGCTGGTTGATGCTGTCCGCCAGTCGACTATAGTCGCTCTGATCCGTGGGGAACGCGGCGACAAACACCATAGGCTTGGGCTCCTCGAAGCCAGGGCAGGGCTCGACCTCGTCTTCGGCGCCGACAAAGGTAAAGGTGTCGCCGAGCTTGGCGTCTTGAATCTTCTTCATGCCAGGGTTGAAGTAGACGTATCCGACTTGACCAGCGCGGAGGACCTTTTGCGGCGTGGCATGGGGATATTGAATGCCCACCTGACCAACCGTGTACTTCATGCCAGTACCAAGAGACACAACGTTGTCGCCAGTCTTGATGGTGCCGTCAAAGAGTCTCACCAGCAACACGACGCCCCGGAAGTTGTCGTACCACGAATCCACCAGCAGCATCTTCAATGGCTTGTTCTCGTCACCCACGGGATGGGGGATCCGCTCAATGACAGCAGGAAGTACATTCGGCACACCCTTACCCGTCTTTGCGCTCAGCATGATGGCTTCCTTGGGATCCAACTCGAAGCTGTTCTCCATCTGCTCAAGTACACGGGGTATATCTGCGGCCGGCATATCGATCTTGTTGACCACAGGAACCAGAGCGAGATCCTGCGCAAACGCGAGGTGGAAGTTGGACACGGTCTGCGCCTGGATACCCTGCGTCGCATCGACAAGCAGCAAGGCACCACCGCAACTGGCATACGATCGAGTGACTTCGGCGCGGAAGTCGACGTGGCCGGGGGTATCGACAAGATGTAAAAGGTAGTCCTCGCCCTCGTGGTTATGGATCATGGTGCAAGTCTGCGCCTTGACAGTGATACCACGCTCCCTCTCCACATCGAGCTTATCCAGAATCTGCTTATTCGCATCGCTAGCCGATATCGTGCCCGTGTACTCCAGCAATCGATCGCTCAGCGTACTCTTCCCATGGTCAATATGCGCAACGATGCAAAAGTTGCGATACCGCTCGATCGGGATAGCAGCGATGCGAGCCTCGAGCTCAGACGGCGGAGTCTTTGCTGCGGCGGGGGCAGAAGCGTACGCTCGGAACGGTATCCTTGGTAAATTGCGAGAGAGGAGGAGCTGGGCAGGCCACGGCCGTCTAGCTTGCGAGAGACATTGCCGACTCCAGGCGCGGCCAGCGCTCCAAGCCAGGCTCATCTAGGCTTTTCTCGGGCACATTTGGCGAAGCGTTCGGTAAAGGATTCGTCGAAGCCGGTCCGCGGGCAGAGGCGGCAGTTAACGCGGCGGGAATTGGTCGACAATTGAAGGCTCGAGATGCAATTAATCCTCTCCCAGACTTTTTTCCCCCATGATGCACGAAATCCTTCCGGCTTGGTGGAGGTACGTACCTTCTACCTTTGTCAATTCCATCCCCGCTTGGCTTTATTCAGTTAAACGGTGGGACTGGGGATGAAAGACGCTATTCCTGACTAGGTAATACACTTTATCATTTTCCCAGATCAAAGAAGGGCGCCAGGGTTGTGTCAGCGCCTGTGTTGAAACACGACGAAACTTAATACACTTGATATAAGCCAGCAGAACAAAGAGATGCAACGAATAATACGTCGACTAAGTCTTCTTGCTCACCTCGTATGATAAACTCTCGGTTGGAATAGGCGCTCGCCTTCAGAAACTCGCTTCACTTGAACTGAAAACTCATTAATGCTCACCATGGACAAACATCAGCACCTTCAACAAACTGAAACATGTATATCGCTTGGGTATCGAGCCTTTCCCACCATGTGGGATACATAGTAACTTCTAAGTACTCCGCCTGGTTCAAAAACGAATGCGTAATGCCTCCATGCACCTCGTCCAACTCCTTACATAACCCATCCATCTCTTTGTTCGCCTCATGTAAGAACCCATTCGCTACCACGCTTAATGAACTTGTCCAGTAGCAACCCCAGATCTGCCAAGACAAACCGGCACACGTAGAACCCAAAGAACTCTGCAGCGTGTCGCGTGCACAACTCAAGCCCAACCTGCGTCTTGTCGGCGTGTCGCAACCCAGGATCTTCTACTTGTCTTGCGATTTGATCTATGTAGCTGTCAGCATCTGCTAGTGTTTCCAAGAAGCCAATCCACTTACCAATAGCCTGGGCCGCATCAAAGAGGCGAGCGAGCGAGCTCATGTACATCGCATTCGGGCCCGAAAATTGCGCTTGTGTCAGATCCCTCTTAGCAGGGCGACTCGTCGGGTTCGGTGTCATGGGCAGGCTGGCGATGCTTGGCACATCCTTGCCCGTGTCTGTCGGCACTAAGCGGCTTGTGTATGAGCCACCAAGCCCGACCGCAGAGTTCTTGGAACGAAGACGCCGCCAAGAGAATGATGATTTCCCTGAAACGCTGGAAGATCGTGGCACGCCAGGTGCTGTGCTGTCATCGCCATTCGTCGCATCCCTGAACAGGGTTGCAGAGCTCTGTACGCCAACCTCGTTGCCAAGCTTGCGGCTCAAAGCAGTCTGGACTTGCTCTAGAATACCCTCCAGAGACTGCATTTCCTCGAGTACTGCATCAGCATCGCACGTGTCGACCCTCTCAATCTTGAGCAGAGCAGCTGTAAGGAAATCGCAGTTTGCCACCTTCTCCTCGATATTCTTGAGTTTGACTCCCTTGACTCGCCACACATCCCTTGGTACGAAGAGCTTGTGACTGAGATAGCCACCTCTTGGATGGGCCAGGGTTTGATAGAGACATCGCATCAACCAGAACGGTCGAAGCATATAGTCCGTGGGGCAGGGTTCAAGAGGGACAGGCGGGTCCGGGCATAGCTCGTTGGGTGAGCCAGGGCTCGTCGGGGAGTAAAAGTGATCATCAAACAAAGATAGGCCAGCAGCATTAGTATCTGACCGTTCTCGGAACGTGGTCGTAAGAGGGGTAGGGAGTGCCGGCACAGAGGGAGCATGAAGACTGCCGAAAGGATTGCTTCCCGGGGTTCCAGGAGACATATCTGAGCCTTCCTCAAGATTAGTCACCGACATGTTGCGGCTCTTCATGCTTCTCAAACTCGACGAAGAAAAGTTCTTCCTCAGTCTAGTGGCGGATGGGGATCCAGAATGCTGTGCCGGGGCAGCTTCATCTCCCTCGGCTTGCCCCAGTTGACCGAAAGGTGATGGTGTGAGCTTGGTTGCCGACACATCAGTGGGACTGGCCTCGAATAAAGGAGGTGATGAAGGTCTGTGAGGCGCGCTTGTCACCCTCATACCCGTATCAGCGGGAAAGGTTGACTCCTGACCATCCATAGGAGCAGACTTGGCCTGTGCCAAATCTTCCGGGTGGTTCTGGAGAGGGGCCACCAGCTTAGACGTCTCGATCTTGAGCTGCTTAGGGTTCTGTCCAGACATGCGGCGATTCCGCACACTCTGGGCGGATGAGCCGGGCCGTTGGGGTAGCTCAGGGAGCGACTGTGTTGGTGGCGGTGCAGCAGGCGCCTGCGAGATATTTGTGAACGCTGGTGGCAGTTCCGTAACGGTAGGCAATGAGGTCGCTGCCGTAGGAGGGTTTGATCCCTGTGAACTATGCCAGGTGCGCGAGGTGACGCCGCTCGAATCGGATTCGCGAGGCACTGATGGCTGCCGCTGACTCGCAACATACGGCCCAAGGCCATAGTCGCGGGTGATTTCTTCCAGTATCCTCTCTTCCTCGTCTGATGAATTATCGTCGTAGAAATCCTCAGGCATACCATGATTATCCGAGGGGAGCGATTGTTGCTGCTGCTGCTGCTGTTGTGCTCGTCGTCCCATCTCCAGGGCCATCCCGTACTCTTCTTCTTCCATCTCTCGAACCCGCTGGCGCGCCAACTCAACTTTGCGCAAGGCATTAACTACCGCTTCCTCGCTCGCTTCAGCTGACACTCGCCGTCCGTAGTCCATTGGGCTCATCGGCTCATAGCCGTCATCATATGCCGCTTCGATAGCTGCGTCCAGTGCAGTGTCAAATTCAGCCTCAGTTTCACCGCTAACAGCCCGGATGTACTTTCTCCTAAAACCAAGCGAAGATGTGCGAGAGTGAACAGAGGAAGAGGTTGAGCCTCCAGACTCATCGATAGGGTCAAGCCACGAGTTCAAACTGTCGTCCCGGAAATGAGTTTGAGGTACCGCGTTTTCGACTGGAGGATTGACCGGAGCATCTTGGACCATGGAGAAATCAGATCGAATAGGCTCATCCATTTCGTCTGCTTCCGGCTTGACTGGTGACATCGGGCGGCGTGGTGACAACGGAGCTGGCATGTATGGGTCTGCAGACCTTTGCAAAAGGAGATGGTCAGGCGTCCGGAGCCGGATAGGGGACCGCGAGAAGGAAGACTGAAGGAGTCCAGGTTCCGGTGTAAGAGTGGTAACTATCGGTTTCGGCTTTTGTATACTCCTTCTTCTATATCCGCCATCCTCTTGTTGGGGTGGTGAGTAAGCTGGATATGGGGGTTGAGGACTGCGGCTGTCATCTCTAATAACTCTTGTGATAGTTGATGTCTCGAAAAGCGTCGCGTCGTGGTCGTCATCCTCGTCAAGGTTTAGTACAGACTCGGATTCCGAGTGCTGTGCCAGGCTCTCGGGGCGAGCTGGTAGGGCTTTGGACTCCTCTTCTGGCTGCCAAGGAGTCATTTGATCCAATTCTTCAATACGGCTCGTGTAAGTTCGTCGCTAATTCGTGTTAGTACTGGTTCAAGCCTACAGCCGACCAACTTACAATCGCTTCAAGCTTGCGTTTGTCTTCATCTGCTGTTGTCTTTTGCAGCACTTGCTGCAAAAGATCGCAAGCCTCCGCATACGCCTCCCGGGCGCCTTCAAAATTCTGCGCATTATCTAGCTGAACTGCAGTGTTGGCCTTTTGCAGAGCGCGAGACAGCATTGCCTTCTGCGACGGAGGCTTTGGTCCACGTCCTTTGTCATGGCTACTTTTCCCAGAACGGCTCCGAGAATGGCCTCGGTGAGGCGCATATGCCTCGTGGTCCTGGTCGTAAGGCATTGTGGGTCTATATGAAGCCGTGGAGCGCGCGCTTGCTGGTGTTGATGTCACAGACTGGATTGGAGAGTCGGTCGTTCCAGGGCTTATCAGGGACTGACTCTCACGGGCGATGGTCGATCGCCCAGGCTCAGGTGAACCAGGGCCAGTCCCTTTGGATTTGACCGCGAGGAGTTCGCTGAACGCAGGAGGCTCTAAAGGCGATAAAGCGACAATTGGCGGGAGCGCTTGCGGTAGCTGAGTGCTCTGCTCTGGAGATCTAGGAACGGAAACGTCGGCGTTGACGGATGAAGCGCTAGGTCGTCGATTCTTCTGTAATTTCCGGGGTGATGGCTTGGATGACGGTGAAGAACGGCTACTGGGGCTCGTCGCATCGATACTGGAGCGACTACCGAATCGAGAAGCGGGCGCGCGGTGAGGTGCAGCCGAGGCACGGCTAGACACAGTCGAGGTCGACCAGCGGTTGAGAAGCCACGAGCTTTCGGCAGCGTTGTGGGGGACTTCGTGTCCAGCAGAAACCGGTGACAGATGATTCGACTGCTCGTGAGGGCTGGATCTCGAGGAGGGCGTGATGTGAGGCGGCGGGAGAAGCGACGAAGTCCGGGGAAGGCGTGCAATCGCGGGTACGTGAGGCTGCGCGTTTAGCGAGGAGGGTGAGAACGAGGGCGCCGGCCTCGAGGGGTCGTGATATTGCCGATGCTGGTGTCGCGAGTCAGCGGAGGTGGAGGTAGATGATCGAAGCCACGACGGCGAGATTGCGACAGCAACTGCAGCCACAGCAACAGACGAGCGGGAGGACGTTGACGCGGTGGACTGGTGATGGCGAGAGTGAGAAGACGAGATCTGGCCGTCGGGCATCCTCTGTCAAAAGCCCCGAGTCGGATCCGGCGATGCGACTGGATCCAATCCCAAGCGAACAATTTCCCCCCTTTCCCGTCTATCAGTCGGCCAACGAGCTCGAATCGGTGGGTTGATTGACTGGCGACTAGGGGACAGCTAGTGGAAGCCCCCGTCCCAGTGGTGGTGGTAAGTTAGTCGTGGAGACTTTTGAGGCGGTCGAGCGTGGACCGTGGGCTAATGGCAGGCCCGCTTTCAGTACGGCACAGTGACTTTGGCGGTCGGTACAGGGGGGTTCGGAAGGGTCCTGGTCGTTCGGTTGTGCAAGTATTCGATGGATGGGTCAATCGCAGCGGCGCATCGTCGCCGCGTCGCTCGTCGGTCGTTGGAATGCAGCAGCGTATGTTGTCGTCCGGATATGATATCGAGGAGAAGATGCAGCATGAACAAGTTGGTCTCAGACGGAACGAAACGCAGTAAAGACCAATCCATATAGCCCATCCATGTCAGGGGAGGGAGGAGCCGTACCTGCATCTGTGGTTGGTGGTTGAACTGTATCGGTACATGGCCGTGACTCCCCTCTCTCCAACTTGTGACAGCCAGTGGATGTCTCGGCCGATTTCAGTTTAGCCTGAGCTGCAAGGCTGGCGTTTCGAAAAAGGAGGTACCTGTCTGTGCGCTTCGGCCAAGTATCGGCTGATGACTGGCTGCGAGCGAGTTCGCGGGAGCACTGTGCGGAATGTAGCAGCCCTTGCCCCTTTTGGCTTAGTTGCGTATTCTTCATTCCGAGACTTTTGCATTGCATTTAACCGACTTAGAATGCATCAATCGGGGTCATCAGATGCAGGCTGAGCTTGGCACAGCTTTGGAGCATCAGCGCGTCGCCTCATACCACGATCGCGAACATTGCATTCTTGTCTTTGCTTCTCAGTAACAAAGAAATTTGCGCCAGGTTACCTTTTTAGCCATGGCGAGCGTCGACGATATCTTCAAGGTTTGTTAGAAGCAACTCTTTCCAGCCGCTCTGTCTATTAACCAGCTTCTAGAGCTCAGGCATTTCAGGGAAGCGCAAGCTTGATCCCATTCGAGATCCAAGTGAGTTGATGCTTTTTTCCGTTTGCTTGGAATCGTGGAGTCTCAGAACGCGTGTTGTTAACATGGTTTGTCTAAAGACGAAATCTACAAATCTGCAAAGCTCAACGCCGACAGCTCAAACCGTCATGCCCGAGTCGACGATGCGCCGCAAGACGACGATGATACAGAGGCAGGACCAGCACTTCCCCCTGCCGAAGACGAAGACTTCGGTCCCGAACTCCCACCGGACGATGACGAGGGTCGCTTCTTCGGAGGAGGAATCACACAACAAGAAGAGCAGATCCTCGACTACGTAGACGAGGCCGACGCTGGCGCGGCACCCGAAAAGATCGACGCTGCCTGGCTGCGCAAGACAGCGCTCAACTTTGAGAAGCGCATCAACAAGAACGCCGAGCTTCGCGCCAAGTTTGAGGACGAGCCGCAAAAGTTCATCGGCAGCGAAGCCGACCTCGACGCCGACATCAAGGGCCTCTCCCTCCTATCCGAGCACCCTGAGCTATACCCCGAGTTTGTCAAGACGGGATGCGTCGCCAGTCTGGTCGGTCTGCTGGCACACGAGAACACCGACATTGCCATCGATGCCATCGAGATCATGGGCGAGTTGACAGACGAGGACGTCGATGCCGAGGACGAACAATGGAACGGCCTGGTAGATGCCATGATGGAGGCGGATGTCCTTGGTCTTTTGGTGTCCAACTTTTCCCGCTTAAACGAGGACGACGAGTCGGATCGGAACGGCATCTACCATGCCCTCGGCGTGATTGAGAACCTCTGCTCCCGCCAATCTGTCACTGAGCGCGTCGGCCAGGATGAGAAGCTACTACAATGGCTGCTCCAGCGCATCCAGCGAAAAGAGAACCTGGTCTCGCAAAATAAGCAATATGCAGCCGAGATTCTTGCCATCCTTTCTCAAATGGCCGTCGCCAACCGCTCACAGCTCATCCGCCTCGATGCCATCGACCTCCTGCTCCAACTCGCAGCCCCATACCGAAGACGCGACCCAGACAGGGGAGGAGAAGAGGAAGAGTACATGGAGAACATATTCGCATCCTTGACATCTCTTGTAGACGAAGTTTCAGGCAAGGCCAAGTTCATCGAGGCAGAGGGAGTTGAACTGTGTCTCATTATGCTCAAGGAGGGAAAGAAGAGTAAACCCCCAGCGCTGCGGCTCCTGAACCATGCGGCGGGGGGCAACGCTGGCACAGAAGTCTGCCAGAAAGTGGTTGAAGCTGCCGGTCTCAAGACTCTTTTCACACTTTTCATGAAGACCCATGATCACCGTCTAGCAGAGCACCTCGTCGAGATCTTTGCATCCATGTTGCGACTACTACCAGCCAACTCTGCAGAGCGGATACGGACGCTGGCAAAGTTTGTGGAAAAGGAGTACGAGAAGATATCAAAGCTCATCAAGTTCCGGAGAGATTACGTCGCTCGGATCTCATTAGCTGAGCAGCAAAACGAGGCTGAGAGGGCTGTGACATCCAAGGAGGATCGTGAAACAGCCGAGATTGAATGGCTATCCCGGAGGATTGATGCTGGGCTTTTCACACTGCAGACGATCGATGTGGTCTTGGCTTGGTTGGTGGCAGAAGACACAGGTGCAGCACGCAAGATTAGACAGCTCCTGGCTGAGCGCGATGAGAAGGTATCGGTCATCGGCGCTACGCTAAAGGAGCAGTTGGATGGACTTGACACGGCGGAGGAGAACCAGGATCTGAGGGATATGTTGAGCGCTCTAGTCGAGTTTGTTCAGTAAACTTAATAATCAAAAAGGCGTCCTCGACGGTACGCCGCTGCAGGGTGACCAGTATGGCCTTGCTCTCTTCTAACAATCCTCCTCCTTTATCATGTGCAAATTACGAAGCCAACGAACCAGGTGTCGCTCTCGTCATTTCCCCATCAAACATCGCCATCTTGCCAGGTCGTTCAGGCCTTGGTGGGGGCAATGGGCTGGACCTCAAAGACGGCGTTGAGCAGGTTCTTGACGACCTGGGCCTGGCCCTTCTTGCCGGCCTCTTGGATGTTCTTGATCTGAGCGTCGGCCTCCTTGTTGGCCTCGTCCTCGGCCTGCTGGTTACCCTTGCTATGCTGCACACGTTCGGTCAGCTATCTCGACGCGGTCGGAGACGGTGTGGAAGATGTATGTACCTCGGCCTCGAACTTCTTGTACTCGTCCTCCTTCTTGTTCTTGTAATCGGCTATCTCTCGCTTGGCCTCATCGCGAGCCTCTCGGATGCGCTTGGTGCGGACTAGATGGTGATACGTATTAGATGGACTCGTTGTAGGATCGTAGAAAGCGTCGGAATAGCTTACACTCTCGAGCTGTTATCGTTGTGTTAGTAGGAGGTTATACAAACAGACAGAAAGTTTAAGCTCACCCTTTTGGACAATCTTGGAGGCTTCTCGCTCGGCCTAATACACACAAATCAGCTACACGGCCAGGAGCACCTAGCAGAGACCAAACATACGTCGAGGAGCGTCTGGATGCCGGCCGAGTTCTGGGCAGACTACCAAAACAAGTTAGCGAAACGTCGAGCGGTGCGAAGCCGACCGGCTAACCATGATGATATAGGAGAAAGGTATGCGAGGAAGCGATCGAGTAGTGCGTATGCGAGGTCGGTGCGGAGGAGATGGGACGGCCGATGCGGTTTGCGATGAAAGCTGTTGATGCTAAGGTTGGCGGATTGGAGTTGGCTTGCCAGGTACCTTACAAGGAGGATTACGTCTGAGCTTGGGCAGGTGCCCGCCCCCCAACTGCCTTGCCGGACAGCCAAGTACCGCCAGGTACCTTTAGCGCGTTTCCCAGCGCTGCAGCACAGGCAGTTACAGCGGACGAATGTACCCTGGTTGGCGCTTAGCGCACCATGCAAGGCGCCTGTAGCCGCGCTGCCGCCTCCATGCGCTTTCACGTCATGGGCCGACAAGTCCCTTCTTCTCGGGCTTCACGATAATCGTACTTCTTTTTCTCCAACTTCCAAAACGTCGACTCAATCGCCCTCCGACGAGCCAATTCGATCGCCAGACATTTGGTTCGACTCAATCGCATACCCGATCGACCGAATACCACCTCCGCTTCCCTTTGCGACTCCCGAAAACTCAGCCCGTGTCAAAACGGCCCGGCGCCATGTCCCGCGCCTCCAAGCTCACGCTGGCGGCCACGTCGCTCCTCACAGCCGGCACCGTTGTCCTCGTCCACTTCCAGCAAAAGTTTGAGAAGGATGTACGTCTTCTCTCCGGGTCAATTGACACCCAAGCGACCGCTCCTCGACCGTTGAAGCCGAAGATTCCGAAACTAACCCACCTTGCCAGGCCATGCACGAGGGCGTAGTCCGAGATATGGAACAGCAGAGAGTCAAGCGCGAGCGACAGCTTGACTTTGATATGCAGAGGCAGCTGGAAGAGGAGTATAAGCGGGAGCAGACGGTGCATGACTCGATAGCAGCCGCAGAAAAGGGTTTACCGAATCGATAACATGAGAATCACCATGATAGAGACAACGTATTGTAGACCAAAAGATACCCTCCCCTCCAAGACATCGTATTTCAACTTCAGGCGTGTTCGCAATAAAGCATTTCGGTATTGTACTATCCTAATCTTGAACGACGTGCTAGTTTTGTACATGGTCAAACCCCCCGTCTCAACATTACAAAGCGTTAATTGGCTATACCGGCATGGACGGTTGGCTTCTCCATTCTAGATATCCATGTGTAGCCTCATTCTCTTTTTTTCCGTTTTCGAAAACGCCCGCCCTTCCAATCAATCTCACTTAACGAATCGAAACTCCAGAGCGGTTGGTAAACATTCTTGCCGCAATGTTCATGGACTGCAGCTCCTGGAAGAGCAGCTTAGCAGCGTAAGGAATATGGATCTGCGCAATCTTGGTCTTGTTCTTGCAAGGTCGGCATTCGAACGACTGCTTGGAAAGGTTGCTATATCATATCAGCTCTGGTTCATCAATATAAAGGGTCACGAGACTTACGCAATCGGTGTCATGAGTCCACAAACCTCGCAAACGTGGACTCGGAAGGCATCAGAAACTTCAAACAGACGCTCCTTGAGGAAGGCGGCTGCTCCGTGGGCAATCATACAATCACGTTCCATTTCTCCGAATCGCAGACCACCATCTCGGGCACGACCTTCGACGGGCTGTCGAGTCATGATCTGAACGGGACCACGAGCTCGGGCGTGGATCTTGTCGTCCACCATGTGACGGAGTCGCTGGTAGTAGGTAGGTCCGAAGAACACCTGCGCTCGCAGCTTGCGTCCAGTATGACCGTTGTACATGATCTCGAAACCTCGAGATTGGTAGCCATGCTTTCGGAGCAGCTCTGAAACGGAATCGACAGTGACATCGGTGAAAGGTGTTGCATCACCCTCCATGCCTTCGAGTGTTGACACCTTACTGAGGAGGCATTCAATCAAATGTGCAATTGTCATTCGCGACGGAATGGCGTGGGGGTTAATGATAATGTCTGGCGTCACACCCTCCCTGGTGAAGGGCATATCCTCCTGTCGGTAGGTAACACCAATGGTACCCTTCTGTCCGTGACGAGAGGCAAACTTGTCGCCAATCTGAGGAATCTTGGTCGTCCTCACACGGACCTTGACGTACTTGACGTTGTCGGCATTGACAGTCACAATGACCGAATCAACGATACCGTTCTCGGTGCTTCGCAACGGCGTGGAGATATCACGACGCTGGTGCACAGTGGTCCTGGTACCCAGATCCTGGTTTTCTTGATCAATCGGCGCAGTCTTGCCGATGATGATATCTTCACCTGACACTCGCACACCGGGGGCCACGATACCATCCTCGTCCAGCTTGTCGTAGGTACCGTGCTTCATACGAAGCGTCGACTGCTGGAAGGGCTTCTCGAATACTTCCGTGTAGTTCAGACCGACCTTCTTCTCCTGGTCAGAGTAAGATCTGAAGAACAAACTGCGGAACAAGCCTCGGTCGATACTACTCTGGTTCATAATGACGGAATCTTCCTGGTTGTAACCAGAGTAGCAAGCGATAGCAACGATGGCGTTCTGGCCGGCCGGCAGTTCACGGAACTTGAGGAATTCCATGGATCGCGTCGTAGCCAGGGGTTTTTGCGGGTAGTAAAGAATGTTGGCCATGGTATCCATACGTCGAGAGTAGTTTGTCAAGAAGAAGCCCATGGCCTGTTTACCCATGGCAGATTGGTAGGTGTTACGGGGTGACTATGCATTGTTAGTCGGGCTGGCATCACTTTGAATCAAGGGCACATACCTGGTTGTGATCGGGGAAGGGAATGATACTGGCGCAGATGCCAAGAATCATACTGGGGTGAATCTCACAATGAGTGTACATGTGAGTTGTGGGGTTGGTCTTGGTCTTCAACCTCCTGTTCGGGTCGTCCGTGTTATCTTCATCTACAACGTAACCAGCCTTTTGCATGCGGTAGAGATCAAGGTCCTCAGGAGTCATGCAAATCATCGCCGTCTCCTCTTCCTCAGCATCGAGGTACTCGATGGTTCCGGCTCGGATCAGACCCTCCCATCCAATCTTCATTGATGGGTCCTCTGGTGGCTCCGCCTGCTCCTTGGCAAGCTTGTTGACAAGGTCCTTGGTCAGAACCAAAGCTCCCTTGGCAATACCAGACTCGTGGTCATCCTCCTGCTGAACCGTAAAGACCGGTCTCATGACTCGGCCAGCGTCGGAGAAGACCTTGAACTCTCGATCTCGAATGTCACGAACAAGTGACACCTCGTACTGCAAGTACGACTTTCGTCGTGTGTCCAGGACCTGGCTGACGAGATGCTTAGGGTCTGAGTGAACACCACACCAGACACCATTGACAAAGATCTTGGTAGCATGCGGGTATCTCAGGGGTTCGTACTCTTCCACGACTTCCATACCTCGGTTGATCATGAACTCGATCAGAGGTTCGGAGGGAGAGCCGACACTGACGTAGCACATTAGGGACAAGTTCTTGACCAGGCCACAAGCCTGACCCTCAGGCGTCTCGGCTGGACAGACCAAGCCCCAATGGGTGTTGTGTAGCTGACGGGGCTTGGCGAGCTTTCCATCTCGTCCAATAGGGGTGTTGGTTCGTCGCAAATGCGAAAGAGTGGATGCAAAGGTGTATCTGTTCAACACCTGCGAGACACCAGCAGTGGAGCTTGCGGCCTTCTTCTGGTCTCCCCAGTTTCCGGTAGCCAGCGAGTACTTCAAGCCGTTGGACAGGGTGCCTGGCTTGATACCGACAGCCAGGTTGAAGTGTCTGTTGCCTTCAACACATCGCTTGAGGTAGTTGGAAAGTTCCGTGTTCATCCTTCGCACAATACCACGGAAAAGCTTGGCCAGCAGAGGACCAGCAAGATCCAGACGCTTCTTTCCAAAGTGATCACGATCGTCGGGCTCACGACGGCCCAGGGCGCACTGCAGAAGCTTGTGCACCATGTAACCCAGGAAGAAAGCCTTGCGGGTCTCGCTACCCTCCGACTGGGAAATGTGTGGTAGGGTCTCCTTCTGGAGAATGTCCTTGGCAACACGCACACGCTTCTCACGACCGAGACCAGCCTGGTCACGGTTTCCACGCTTTCCGATAAAGTCGAGCGCAACCTCTCGATCCTGAACACAGAAGGCCTCCTCGATACAGGGACGCAGCATCTCCAGCATCTGGCTGTCGGTTCGATCGTAGCAGATATGGTTGAGAATATCCTCGTCAGAGACAACACCAAGAGCTCGGAAGACGATGGCAACAGGAAGGTCTGCCTTGACGAACGGCAGAGTGGTGTGAATGGTCTGACCGAAACCTCCTCGTGCAGAGTCTCCCTTGCCATAGAGCTTCAACATCATACTGGAGATAAGACGTGAACCCTTCTCGAGCGCACTTCGGATCTCAGCAGTATAGGTGTAGGGACTAGGCTGAGCCTTCTTGAAGACTTGGACGATGTTGGCAGCAGACCGTTCCTGGGCGATGAGGACCTTTTCACTGCCGTTGATGACAAAGTATCCACCCTGGTCGTATGGACACTCATTGACAAGGAAGAGGTTGTCATCGTGCTCGCTGCTCAAGTGGCAGATCTTGGACTTGACCATGATAGGAAGCTTGCCGACAAAGACCATGTCCTTCCAACTATCGTCGGCCTTTCCTTCATCGTCGCCACTCTCTTCGAGCTCCCAGACAAGCTTGGTAGGGTTTTCGCCAGTTCGCTTGTACTCTGCCTGCTGATCCTCGTCCATCTCGTGTAGAGGCACCTCCTTCTCCACAGCCACGGACACTTTCTTGGTAATCTTAATATAAAGGGGACTCGCGTAGGTCAGGTTTCGGTCACGGCATTCGTAAGGTAGCAGTGAGGTAACGGTTCCGTCTGTCTCGCTAATGGTCGGGCGTGAGACCATGACACTACCAAACTTGATCTCATATCGGCGCAAGGCGATCGACACTCCAGGAGGCGAAGGAGGGTTGGGCTGGTCTAGAGAGATGACAGAATACTCATTGACGAGATCCTGAATGGTCGTTTGCGTGAACTCATCGAAAGAGTCTGTCTGCTGCGATACGAGACCCTTGGATTCGAAGAAGGATGAAATGACGGTCCAACAATCCTCGGGGGTGATGCCCTCCTCCTGGTCGTCGTAGTTATCATAATCGGAAAGCTCCTCCTCGTAGTCAGCCATGATGTCGGTAATGCCTATGACTATCGATAACTATTCGTTGATATTCTTGCGATCTGGCGACAAAGGTTCGGTTGCTCCGGCGATGAAGTGCAGAGAACAAAGACTATTCAGCGAGCGCTGGCGAATGCGATGGCGAATGTCAGGGCGGTCAGTTGGGGACCTGGCGCCTGAAGCACCCCGTGGTCATCCGGCGATTAATTCGATGGCTCGACGACGCTCTCCGGGTAGGCGATGAAGCGAGGGATGCGGAGGCGCAAGATGAGGGAGACGTGGTGGAGAGGTGATGAATTTGCGTGAAGCCGAACCTGGAGCAGTCGAGCAGCCTCAGGTTGAGGCGACGAGACGCGCCGAAAAAGAGCTAATCCTAAAGTAGTTTAGCCTCTTCCATCAGGAGAAATAGCTTTGAAATCGAAGGGCGCCACATTGATGAGTCAGGAGCCCGTGGCTGGAGCTTCCGTCTTTGTGGCGCATGTTTATCGCCTTATATCCTAGGCACCCAGATTTCCCAAACCTCCATCTCGCCCCAGCTGGTCCCAATGGAGTAACATCCATGCTTTTTGTAAGACGCTCCATTGGGAAATCAGCTCATTCTCTCTCGAGGGACCAACGAGGAAAGGCTCGGGATGCAGGCGAGCGGCGACGAGCTAATTAACATGAAATATAGGGGGAAAGGGGATGTGTGTAAGATGGCCCGTCACTCAATCGCCGGCACTTGGTCGCATCCAAGTCAATGCTTGGTGGTTATCGCAACCTCAACATACAACACAACTACGGACTATCGGCACGCAGACCATCGGCACGCTCTGCCGTGTTAAGCGTCCTTTTGTTCTTATGAAACTCTTCAAGTCGTTTCCCCAGTCGGAGCAGCTCCAGAGTGACATGCCAGAGTACCATCCGAAAGCAAAGCTCCGCGCGGGTACGACTGCGATCCAGCGCTAACCACCAAGGGATTCTAGAAAAAGCAGGGTTCATCTCATCTCAACTCAACGGCCACGGCAAACGGCACGGCCCCCTTCGTCATTCTCATTGCTCACCTGTATCGTGCAGCTCTGTCACCGCTGCTAGTCTCGGCAAACCTGTCTGGATCGAATAATCTGACTTTCGAAACCCCCGTCGTACCCCGATCAACCCCTGTTTATCGGGACTCAATTTCGGAGCCACGGCCGAACATCCCCACAACTGTTCCTGAAACCAGAGCCTCCTGGCCTTCATTTCTCGCTTGTGCGGTCCAGCCCACGCATCCCCGGCCCGTCAGACGAGTTCCGAGTTGCCCTATTAGTGGAGGATCTGCTTCCGTTTCCTAGCCCGCCCCAATATGCTCACTGGGTCGTGACATAGCACGATCATCAGCTCTTGTTCTTTGACTTCCATGATCCCTGACCTCTACCGACTCTAGCAAACATGCCTGTTGCCCTAAGCTGACAGACCACTTCGAAGAATATGCTCATGATGCTTTGGACTCTGTGACGGGTGCCGCAGCAGAAAGGTCTAACCCTGCGAGATGGTTCGTCCGCAGCAAGTATATAAGATGGCGGCCTGCATCTCCAGATGCTGCTTGGACACTCGAGCACTTCATTCTCATTCAGTCTTCGTCTCTTTCTTCTACCGTTCTCTTAAACCACACTCTCTTTTCAACTACTAGTCTCTCATTAACCGCTGTTTGAAACCATGCGATCCTCTACTCTTATTGCCCTGGCCGGCCCTCTCGCCGTGCGTGCCGCTTCTGGAAACGGCCACTCGACTCGATACTGGGACTGCTGCAAGCCTTCTTGCTCTTGGAGCGACAAGGCCGCCGTCAGCGCTCCCGCCTTGACCTGTGACAAGAACGACAACCCCATCTCCGACGCCAACGCCAAGAGCGGCTGTGATGGCGGTTCTGCTTACGCCTGCACCAACTACTCTCCCTACGCCATCAACGACAACCTCGCCTACGGTTTCGCTG
This sequence comes from Fusarium neocosmosporiellum, assembly GCA_006518225.1. Lineage (NCBI taxonomy): Eukaryota > Fungi > Ascomycota > Sordariomycetes > Hypocreales > Nectriaceae > Fusarium > Fusarium neocosmosporiellum. Next base: position 3,104 of record SSHR01001543.1, on the reverse strand, counting down.
CCACCAAGCTCTCTGGAGGCTCCGAGGCTACCTGGTGCTGCGCTTGCTATGCGTAAGTGCCACTTACACCTCGACAGGCTTTCAAACTAACCACACTCGATAGTCTCACCTTCACTACTGGTCCCGTGAAGGGCAAGACCATGGTTGTCCAGTCCACCAACACCGGAGGCGACCTCGGTGAGAACCACTTCGATCTCCAGATGCCCGGTGGTGGTGTCGGTATCTTCGACGGCTGCTCCTCCCAGTTCGGCGGCAGCGGCCTCGGCGGTGCTCAGTACGGTGGTATCTCTTCCCGCAGCGACTGCGACAAGTTCCCCGAGCTCCTCAAGGACGGTTGCTACTGGCGTTTCGACTGGTTCCAGAACGCCGACAACCCCGACTTCACTTTTGAGCAGGTCCAGTGCCCCAAGGCTCTCACCGACATCAGCGGCTGCGTCCGCAACGACGACTCGAGCTTCCCTGCTTTCAAGGGCGACACCTCCGGCGGCAGCAGCGGTGGCAGCAAGGCCTCCACCTCCAAGGCCGCCGTCCAGTCCCAGAAGGCTCAGGCCCCCGCCACTGAGCAGAAGTCCACCCAGGTCCAGCAGCCCTCTAACCCCGAGACCCAGGTCCAGAACTCTGCTTCTCAGCCCCAGCAGACCCAAGCTCCCGTGAAGGAGCCTGAGACTCCCAAGACCACCAAGGTCGGTGCCTCCAAGACCCGATCCGGCTGCTCTGTCCCCAAGAAGACTAAACAGACTGCTCAGGCCTCTGCCAAGGCCTCGGCCACCCAGTCCGCTCCCTCGACCGCTCAGTCCGCCGTCGCCGTCTACCACCAGTGCGGTGGCTCCAAGTCCGCCTTCCCCAACGGCAACCTCCCCTGTGCTTCCGGCAGCACCTGCGTCCAGCACAACGAGTACTACGCTCAGTGCGTCCCCAACTAAGAGGTAGATCCTTTTAGCCTTGGATACGAAGGGGGAGGGGGGTTCATGAGCTGAAGCGCTTTCCTGGAAGGGGTCATCTCACGAGCAAGCTTGTCCGTTGTAGGACATGGCATCCTGAACCTGGCGTTCCGCCCTGTTGTACATAGATCATCTTCTTGTTTTGCTGTATATACTTTTAGTATCCTTCTCGTCGGCCTTTGAGCTGACCACAAGATTTGACAAGCTTGCTCAAACGTTTGATTGAGTTCGTCTATATCTGCGATTTTGAAACATTCATGCATCCCACTTCCATTACCTGCCTGCATAGCAGGTCAGGGTCACATTTACTTTACTTTATACAAGTTTTTACGCTCAACACTTGTGGTAGCATCCATTACGCCACTAAAATTTTATAAGCACTCTAGATGTGTTGTTTAACTTGCTTATTAGTGGCACAACCAGCCGTGTATGTAATACAGACAACGCTCTTTTTCAAGACAAGGTCTAAACAGGTCTAGTAAAGGCAAATACCGCCGACATTATCATCCATGGTCCATGATCCAGCAAGACCCTTGACTTCTACGTCCTCCTTGTCCAGGCTCAGGTGTCCCTGAGGCGTCTTGCCCAAGAAGAAATCATTCTTGCCCTCGGTCTGGAGCTTCCTCTTCATAAAGCGCCTCGTCCACTCCTCGACCGCAGGCTCTCCCGTCTCGTCCCTCGCCTGCTTCAAGAAGGGGATCAGGGCGGTGCCACCGGTTCCCTTCTGGTTCTGCTGGTTCTTGCGCGACGCGATGGCGAGGTTGAGTTTCTGCCTAGTGGCCTCGGGGCTTCGTGAGCGGCTTCGAGCGCGGACTTGTTTAGAAGGGTTGATGATGTAGCGCGTGACGATAGCGATGTGCTTGTCGCGGAATGCGCTGAGCATGGCCAGGCAGGCATCATATGCGAGACACAGCTGACGATCGGACTGATGTTCCTCGACAAATTCACGAATGTTGGCCACGAGGGACACGTCGTTGAGGAACTGTGCGTGAGGACCGGGCATGTATCGCCTCATCTCCATGATGAAGTTGTGTCGGTGAGAAGAGCGGCCACGGTCAGTGTCGGAAGAAGGATCACGAGACTCGCCAGTGGGCCGGTGCTCAATGCCGAGAATAATGTCGAAGAACTGGATCAAACTGCTCTGGGCATTGCTGCCACCGCTGTATTGTTGGTATGTCTCGTTTCCGGAGCCAGTCTCGTAAATGACGCCGTGGGGTAGTCCGGCCTCGGCCATATTCTTGCTACCAGCTAGGAAAGGCCGAATTCGGTGGTAGAAGATTGTAGGGTCACAACTCTCGTGCATCCTCTGGAGAAGGGTTGTCAAATCAGTCAAACGCTCTGCAAATGTGCGCAGACAACGGGTCACGGCAGCAGCGTCGCCGTGGCGGGCAGCCGCAATGGCCGTTAGCATTAGAGGCACAATTGGGGCTCCGCGGGCCTCAATGGCGACCGATACGAGGTAAAACCATGATTCATCGAGTCCGCCGGTAAATGTGGTGAGTGTGGCGAGGTTCTCGAGGTTGTCAATGTCCTCGTCAACGAAGAGGGGCTTAAAGTTCCAGAGACAGACGGCAGCATATGTGGCAACGGGAGGAACTTCTAGATGTTCTGAAATCTCGAGCAGCGGTACTGAGATGGACGGTGGAAGACGATCAGCTGGAGAATCGCCTCCCCAGATGTAACCGTGGGCCATGAAGCCGAGGAGCGAATAGGCTCGTCGCCACTCGGCATCGTGCTCGAGGCCGATGGTGGAGAGGACTGGCAACCTATCGATGACACCACGCAACCTGCGGCTAAGGATGAGGGCCTGGAGGTTGGCAGCGATGGCCTCCCACTTGTTGTAGTAAGGATCCGGCAGTCGAGTCAAAGGTAGGACATCGGGAAGAAACCCATGAGTGGGAGAGATGCCATAGTCGGCGAGGGCTGGGATGGGGGGCAACATTTTGAGACGGCTGCCTCTTTTGCTGAGTGAAAATACGAGTTGCAAGGAAGAGAAGAGGGGGTACGAGGGCGAGAGAAGTAGAGAAGAGAAAGACCCGGAGATCCGGTTCCCGGAGTCGGAAGAGTGGGGCCGCTCCCGGAGAGACAAGGACACAGACCGGCTCAGAAAAGTCTAGGGAAGTTGGTAAAGCCAAGCTCAAGAGCTACGGAGATGATGGAGGA